>JAPYYQ010001598.1:0-56707 GCA_030522585.1 Anagyrus pseudococci
TATATATATATATGTATCAATGCACACCACAACGGCAAATTCGACGCGGGACGGATAGTTGCGGTCGGACAGAGAGAGAGAGAGCGTCTTCTTCCTCTCTCTCTCACACTTGGCACGCGCGGACGATAGTCTCTCTCCTCCCCGTCATACCTCTCTTTTCTCTCAAGCTCGCTGTCTTCCTCTTTTTTTTTCTTTTATCAGAGAGAAGACGTTGATTCCGGCCGACTAGCGGGAGGCGTATTTGGAGTCGTTGAAAAAGCGAGCGAGAGAACACGGCTACGGGAGGAAAAACGTTTTATTATTTTTTTCGCGCTAGATGACAGAGAGCCGAAACGACGTAGACGACGGTTGCGAGAGCAGCTCTCTTTCTTTCTCTCTCTCTGGCATGCCCCTGTAGCGAGCGTTAAAGAGAGAAAGAGAGACAGAGAGGGAGAAAGACAAGGAGAAAAAGAGAGAAAGAGTCCGGCCGCGAGACCCGTCGAGAGTCGCGTCCGTACTAGCCGTCCTCGCGGGGTTTGCCCGCTGCGCCGGCGCTGGCTCTCTCTCTCTCTCTATCTTTCTCTCTCTTTTTCTCGGCGCACCAGCAGCAGCAGCTACTCGCCGACGCGCGCGCGCATACTCGGCTAAACCGGCAGCAGCCCGGCGACATGAGAGCGAGCACAGCGTTCGGGCGCGCGCGCAGCGGCGCAGGCGGCGAGAGCTTTCCCCTCGATTCCCCCCCCCCCTCTACACGCCCTCGCGGATGTGCCCTTTCGCCGCCGTTGATGATGACGCGCAGAGACACACACGTGGCTCCCCTCCCACCCTCCCCTCCCTCTCTTGCTCGCTCTATGTCTAACTGTAATATTCCAGAGAGGAGGTAATTAACACGACGGATGCTCTGGGGGGAGTGCCTATCTGGGGTGTACGACTCGAGCAATTTTGAATGATACCGGTCTTACATCTCGCGAGACGTGTATACTCGAAATTACGCGAGCCGCCTACCCGGCTCTTGTACGTTTGCGAATTTCGAGTGGGCCGACGAAAGTTTGCTAATTACGCGAGCCTGTCTCTCTCTCTCTCTCTCTCTCTCTCTCTGCGCGATCCGAGGATTTTATACGGCTGCGATAGTATACTTGATAAGCTTATGACAAGTTTCGCTTTTGAGAGCTTTTTTATTTGCTGATTGTATTCAGAGAAAGAGAAAGCGATCGCTGAATATATTTATATAAAATAACAGAGCAAAAGCTCTTGGTCGGCATACAAAGACCGGGGGGAGATGCGGGTGTGTAACGTCGAAAGCGGCTTCGTTACGGCTGACGAGCTTGCGGGGAAAAGCTCCCGCTCGTAATCCCAAAGGACGCTTGCACGCGGATATAGGCGGAGTGCACACACACCCCCCACCACCAGATCCTTACACCGAATTTCAAATATTTGCTCGGCTACTCAAGAGCACCAGCTATCTCTGTCTCACTCCCGCAAGCTCTGGGCAGCGGGCGGGTTTTTTGAATTCAACAGCCGGTACTGCTGGGGCGTCTGCGCCACCACCGCCGCGTAAGTTCGCGCATGCGCCCAGAGAGCTGTGCTCTGTTGTGTATATAGCTGTGGCTCCCTACATCCTCTCCTCTTGCCCTCCTTCCCGCAGCTCTTACGGTCAACACCGGCTCGGCGTTATGACGCAAGACTCGGGGGCTCCGGTCATAGCCGGTGTATATATATACATACACAAGCGGGGGTCGGCGAATTCCAGGGGTGGGCGCTCTTGGTCGCGGGGATTGATTGAGCCGACCAGGTGGACGGCCGGGGAGAATGCGCCGCTCTCTATCCCTCTTGGCCCTTCGTCGTCCATCCAGCGGAGCTTGCGCGGTCAGAGGGAGATTCCTTATTCAGTCGGCTATTCGGAATTTCTCGGGAGACTACCTCCTATTGTCTCTCTTCCTCACTCGCCCGCCCCCCTTACCCATTCTACGGACTACCCTTTCGCTTTGTCTCGCTTCTTATTCGTTTTTCTTTTATATTTTTCTCTTCTTTCTCGTTCTCCGCGTGTTTTGTATAGCCGATTTGCGGGGAGCTTTCATTTTTCCGGAAGTCGAGCGGTATTGTCGTCCGAAGAGAGAGGCAGCAATTTGTAGAGCTGGCGCTCGATATGAAAGTGGCGTGAATGCTCATTCATGGCTTTTCAATGGTGCCTCGGATATATCTGGGACGCGCGAGAGTTTATTAATAAAAGCAGGAGAGAGAGAGAGAGAGAAGGAGAAATCGCTCGGGTATAATTGGAAAAGTTGAAATTGTTCGAGGTATGGTCGTTGTGAAGTCAAGTGTTTTGGATTTAGAGGGATTATTACTAGGCTCGAAGCTTATATTTAGAATCGCGAATGAGCGGGAGTCACTCTCATCGGGTGAAGAGAATCGATGCGGAAATCGAGGATTTTTTTTATTAGGCGCCCTTTGTTGCGAGAAAACGAGGAAACGATTAGTTTTCACGAGATGTAACTTCATTAGTCTAATGATGACTTCAAACGAGTTCTTTAATCAGTCGAGTTTGTAATGGTCAAATTTAGAAGAATATGATAATTTTCTTTGCATTGGAGTTAGCCGAAGTTTTAGAATTAAAGTTGTGATGTATTGAGTCTATGATTGTTTTTTAACTTTTGGATTGATATCAGTAACTTTGTTCTATTTTAATGTAATAACTTTAGTAAAAAGATAACAAACGCTACGATAAAGCATAGAAATACTTTTCTGATAAAGGTATCATTTGTATCCCTAATACCAACATCCGGTTCATGTCAAGGGATTACTCTATCCGTCGGTAATTCAGGAACCAAACTAATTTGGCAATCACTATAAGACTCTAGCATCATTTTTAAAAAAACGTGTTTTTTTATGAAAATAATAATTATGATTATATTATTATAAATATTAAAAACATTTTTCAACTCAATAAAATCTTACCTTATCGGAGTCCGTTGTGTTAGTCGAGCCAAAGGAAGCGAGCGAATTTCTGTCAAGATTCTCAGCGCTATCGTCGAGCGAGACGCACTCCTCAAGATCACGGCTTGACCGCTGACTCGCGCTCTTCTTAGCAGGACTCTTAGGCATGCTCAAGCTGAAGTAGGTCTCCTGGATGACTTCGCGTAGTCGCTTCACCCAGAGCTGCTTCGACTCGAGCGAATTGGCGCGTAGAACGACGCGCGTGTCGCTTGTCGGTGCTCGGCCTGTCCATACGGCAAACTTGCACTCGTCGCCCTCAATGTGTTCGGTCACCCCGAGTTCCGACGTCATCAACCGGCTCTTGTAGATGTATTTCACCTGTATGTGCAGATTCAGCGCATTAGCTAGTTGAATATTAATTCAGCACTAACGAGTTTTTGCTCATTTTTTCTCCCGCGGTATATATCATCTTACAGGTAATTTGTAATTCTAATAAGATTCAAATTTTAACATAGTTTAAAATTTATCGTAAAGTTTAAGTGCTTTTCAGTTCGCTTAGATCGTTGATCTATTTTATTCTTTTAGGCTTGATAAATGAAAAGTACGAAATAAACAAAATGTTCATTACCTTTCCGTTTGAATCTTTAACTTCTTTACTGAAGAGTAAGTATAACTCGAATAGGAAAATGTGTCTCTCTCTACCCTTTCTAATTAGTTGCTTTGGATCCCAGACTGTAAAGGGGTCCTGTAATACTACATCGCCGAGTGTATCTATCCTGACATCGCAGCCTTCTAGAAGACTCAAGTGTAAGGCATCGTTAGCTTTTTTAGGCACATTCAGCATCACTTCAAGACCATCTTTGATTTCGCCTTGATCTTCCTGGCAGCACGCCTGGGAAATAAATATAACGTTTAAATATTTGTTAAATTTTACCAACGTGTCAAACGGCTAAAATATAAAACTCGTACCTGAAGATCTTTAAGTAGAAGCTGATATTTTGTAATTCTTTGCACAGGTTTGATTAAATATGCAGCTATAGGGTGTTCTACCTTATGCTTTCTTTGTAAATCTTCAAACCAAGTGCCGCCATGCGTAACTAATAACTGATTGCTTTCTGGCTTATTTTTGCAGTAAGTTACATACATATCAAATTTGGCAGCCTAGAAAAACGAAATAAAAATTTTTTTGTTAAAATCTTTGGCGCTATTTGAAAAATACTTTTGACAAGAAATAATGTTGACAATTACCCAGGTAACGAAACAATGTCCAACGTCTTCTGGCATAGTTTCGTATTTTTCTAATTCGCGAAGGAAAATGTCGTTGTGGAATCGATATATCTCTTCCATATTGCTAAAAATTATTGATTCGCGTCCTTGCAAGCCTTGAGGTACGTTATTTCTACCGGCTCTTGTTTCTTCTAGAAAACACCTAATGCAAGTATCTAAATCCTTAACGTAAGTTCTTTCTGTTTGTAAAAGCTCGGCCATAATAAATCTGCAAATAATTTATTTAGCAATTTTCAGTAAAATTTAAATGCATTATTGAAATTTAATGAATTAATTAAAAGAACTACTCACTCTTTTCGTCTAGCTGATCTACGTTTCTCCTCGTTCAACTCCTTTAAATCTTTTCCTTTGATTTTCTCCTCCAAAAGCGGATCTGAATTCCGATCGATAGTTATCTCCTTAGGACCCTCGTCGAGCTGTATCTCTAAGTCGTCCTCTATCGCTGTTCTATAGCAATCCAATCGCATGCTGAAGTCTTTGTAGCGCTGGTCCACTTCGGCAACCGTTTGCTTGATTGCAGCCGCATGAGCATGTCCCTTCTCGACGAGATTGTCGGCCAGTTGTATAAGTAGCTTCACCCTTTCACGAGTTTCCTAAAAGACCGATTGATCATATTATTTGAATGAAACTCCATTTACTTGATTGCCTTCAAAGATCTTTTAAATGATCTGCTTATTTATGAAGAGGTATTTATTTGCACCTATTATAATTTATTTCATTGAAATTTTATTATACGCAAAAAAACTATGACAACGTTATGATATTGAAAAGAAATTTCATAGAAAAAATGTATTACTTGCGACAGAAAAAATATTATTCGCTAAAAAAACATCCGCGGTGCACATAAATGTCAAGAAGAGAGCTAAGCTTTCGTCGTAAAAGAGGAGAGAGGGTCGAGTATCTCTTCTTCCAAAAAAGACCGCCCATTTCCGACGATTTGGCAGAGATTCTGCTGCTGCGCCGAGAGTTCGTGCCAGCTAGCGACAGCGCGGTACACAAATAAAACAGTACCGTTTTTCATTCTTTTCTCAAACTTTATAATAACGGAAGTATTTGTGTGAATTTTGCAAAAATAAATTGTGCATCGCAAGGCCAATTTTCCCTTATAAATAAATAATTAAAAGTAAATATATTCAAATAATAAAACCAGTTTGAAAGTTGAGCCCCAAGTAAGGAAATTAGATTATCTTACAAAAACTCGTATGTTTGCATTTAAGTTACCTTGGCTGCTCCTTTGAACTTGTTGTGCTCGAGAAGCAGCTGCTCATTCTCAGCTCGATTCCTGCCCGCACTGGCATGCGTTGCTAGGTATAGCTCGCCGGTCTCGCTTATCCACTCAAGTGCCTGCTTGGCACTGCGCTCAAACAGCACGTACTGGTGGCACTGATCCAGACGCTTCTTCCGCTGCGTCCAGCATTCAAGGACCTTGTTCTCCTTGCTGAGAAGTTCTTCCAGGATACCTGTTATGATAAAATAAAGTAAATTAAAAAATCTCTTACAAATTTCTCTAAAAAGAAAGGAAGAAAAATAAAAATGGTAAAATAAAAATTTTTAATTGCACTTACATTTTACTTTGCCTTCAGAACCAGTGCTTTGGTAGTTGTAGAATTGCAGGCTACGATTGGTGTACTTGAGGAACGTCTCAGCAGTCCGTCTAACGAGGGTGCACGCCTTCAAGAAGGCCTCCTTTTGCTCCTGATGCTTCGTTATGAGTGTCGGCACTTGGTTCGCCTTTTCTCCGCCCATACACCAGTCCTCGTCGCGCTTGTACTCCCGCTCGAGACCGTCAAGAGCCGTACGCACCTGTATAATTTATGCATGAACACCGTTAGAACGTTTTACATAATGCGTTATTTTAAAATTTTTACATGCATTAATGATGTCATATTTTAAAGAGTTAATCTTACCTGTTCTACTGTTTTGTAAAAGTTAATGCTTGCAGTAACGAGCTTGTGCCGCTCTTCAGCGCATGTTACGAGCTGTTGCCATCTCTTTGTCACGTCCTCGGCGACCTCACGTATAGTTTTTGGGTCATAGTGGTTGTTGCTTATAAGAGCATCCGCGTTTTGTTTCAACTGGAAAATAAAAAAAAGGAATTTTAGTGGAAAAACATTCTTTAACATTCTCGAAAATTTTAAAATTGTATAAGGATACAGTTAAATTTTACCTGCACAGCTGACATATGAGTTTTCTCGATAGCGACTTCAAACTGCTCATGCACGTGCCTAAGTTGTTCGGCGTCATGCAGATTTTCGGGTATACGCAGAGAGGTGAGTAGCATAGCCTCGCCGTTTCTGATCCAATTTATAACGTGACTCGCTGTTTGCTGAAGCTTCACCAAATGACTCGTGTGTTCGAGGTGGACGCGCCGCATATCAGCCAACTCCTCGGCTTCCATCTCGCGCTCGTTAAGGAAGTCAAGAAGCACCTGGACGCGGTTGGCTGCAGTGTGCTGACCGTCGGCCATTATACAGACGCCCGCTTGTTCAAGTACCTGGGCGAGATCCTGGCCCTGCTGTAACACTTGGAACGTCGTGTTCTGCATATGAACGACCCCGTCGTTGTGGGCGCGAAGTAGCTGGTCGGGTGAGCCTTCGCGTGGTGGGTTTTGTAGCTCTTGTGCCCACATCTCGAGCCGGCCGCTTGTTTCTAGAGCGTCGCGCTCGAAAACGCGCAGTCGCAGACACAGCTCCAATCTCAGTTTTCGCGTCGCCCACAGATCTTCAAGCTCTTGGCGTAGGCCCTGCAACCTGTCCAGCGCTGCTTCTACTGCTGCGATCTGGGAGCATAAGATTATTTTATATTATTTACAATATTTCGTACGAATAAATAATAAATATAAATTCAAGCTGATACACTTACCGAACCCGTGGTATCGGGCATCTTGGTCGAATCTCGCAACTCCTGCAGCAACGTTTCACCCTGAGCAATCGTTGACGCGCAAGCCTCTAGGCAGGAGGTTCGATGCTGGGCACACTGCTTGAGTAGTCTTTCCGCGGTCTCAAGACTCTCCGCCACCTCGTCCTGTTGCAGTTCTTGGCGCAACTCGTCCACCCATCCCGTCAGCTGTGTAAACCAAGAAAGTACAAATTAGTAGTTGATTAGGATAATTTGTGGCGTTTTAGGGCAAGGTGTTAATTTAGATTAGGCAAAACTTAATTGGCCATAATTGGATTTAAGATTTGAAAGTTTACTAATTTCTTGCCTTTAATTTAAATCTCATAACGATTTTTTAAATTTAACCATTTTAATGCCCTTTTATAAGTTAGACTCAATTACTTCGAAAAAAGAAGAAGAAGTTACACGAAACTCGACACTAACGATCCCTGTAAAGATACAGACAATGAAGAGCAAAGAAGTAAAACGTAGTTTCTCAGTAAACTCGATTTAAACTTGTACAAATTACATTCCCAGCACGTGAGCGCGCGTTCAGCTTAGGGGCACAAAAACTCCCGTACCTCTTTCTCATGCGTATAAAAGACAACGGCGAGATCAAGCCTGCGCCGGCGCTGTTCGACTCTGGCGGCGAAACTACTGACGTGAGCCTCGAGCTCCTGAGCGACAGCATAGATCTCATCAGGAGCGCATTCACCGGCATGGGCGAGCTCCTCGGCCGCCGACAAGAGCTTCGAGGCGTTAGTGTAGGTGTTCTGAGCGACGTTCTCGAAGCACTCGTAACTCATTTGATAAACTCGCGCCTTCTGCAAGTTTCGTCCGACTCCTGTGTTTTTACGGATAAACACCTCGCCGTGGTTGGTCAGCCAGTCGAGCACTCGTTTCACGTCCTCTTGGAACAACCTGCGGGCATAAATGAAGTATTCGTTAATATTCTCTTTTCTTTTCATAAACGAAAGAAAAAGCTTGTCATCACTTTTTATTCCGCTTTTATTTTTCCGAGCGTTCTTTTATACACGCGATTATTTCATTCAATTTGCAAGTCGGAGTAGAGGGGCGACGTACAAAAGCCCGGGAGCTAGAGAATGAAGAAGTGCATTTGGAGAGGATCAAATAAATTCCCGAATAAAGCGAATAGCCGGAGAGAGAAAAAGAGAGAGAGAGGCTCGCTTGTGCTACGCTCGGAATATTTTATGAATATAAAGCAAAAGCGCGGGGAGAGAGGGCGGCATAAAGCCGTTCCGCAAAAATTCCATCACTTTGACGTCTACCGTCGCGCGGATTCGAGGATCCATTATACAGAATATACATATATGTGGGTCACGGAAAAACGGCATTAAACAGGGGCCTCCTATGTTGAAAGCTCCGCGAGCAGCGAGTGTCGTCAAAAGCATTCCATACATTTTTATAGATATTTATATCTGCATTTCGCGCTTTGTCAAGCTCGGACGACAAAGATCCAGGCTAAATCACGCCTGAGAAATACTCTTTTATCAATAAGCGCAGGAGAACACTTGGATTTCATCTCGCGTGCCTCCTTTGCTACGAGCCCCTTGCCATACACGAGTGCACTTATCCGAACAAATCACCCTCCCGGTTTTCTTTGAAAAAAAAAAAGACATCTCTCCCCTTTGAGCACAGGTGCACAAAACCACGAGAGGTCTGAGAAGAGCCTAGAAGGCAAAGCGACGATCCAAACGTAGCACACGTCCGGTAGCACCGGCATCCAAACTATCTAAATCTCTCCCTCTCCCCTGTCTTGGCTGGCTGTTAGAGAAGCTTTCGCACCTGAGGGCCAGCCGTTGGTGTAGCTTGATCTTCCTGGCGTGCCAGCGTGCCTCGAGCGCCCGATGATGGCCGAGTATCTGGTGAATGACGGCGAGCACGTGGGAGGCGCCCTCGCTGTAGTCCGCCGCTGGATTGCCGCTCATACCACCTCGGCCGTCCATGTGGCCGTCTTGACTCTGCGGCGCGGTGCAGTCGTATGTCGGCCAGTGGTCGCAAATAAAAGAAGATACGCCAAGGTTAGTTTGTTTGCAAATAATTTTTTGTTTTATTTTATTTTTTTGATTTTTTTTTTGTTTTATCCGTTATTGTTTTTTTTCTTTTGTTTCGTTCGAGATTACCGAGAAGCGACTGATGAAACGCGTTTCCTCTGAGAAATTGTGGTTTTTTTTTTTAATACGTGTCTCTTTTGTCAATTGTTGATAGGCAAAAGAACGCGAGCATCGGCTTCTCGGTACTCTCTGGTACGAAAAAAAATCGATAATTAACGTGCCAACTTCTACAAACTACCTGTGCTCGATCTATTGTTTTTTTAAATATACAAGGCGAGGCAATTGTGGTAAAAGAATAAAAAAAAAAATAAAATTACAAAGTATAAAAAAAAAGCTCGGGCGAAAGTATAACTTTCAATGAAATTATGCGAGAATCAGCCGAAAGAGAGAGAAAGAGAGTTTTCCAATTATGGAAGAGTTTTCGTGTCTATGCTACGGGGCATAAGGCTTTATTAAGTTTGCAGAGCCGAAATTCCTTGGAGAAAGAAGAGGCTAAAGTTTTAAAAAAAAAAAATTCTTTTTTGTTACGGACAACCAGTGCAAGGCCATTGATATGCAAGCGAAGAGATTAGTGTTACGGGTGCATTATTAAGCCGAATTTTAATTAAACCAGACGTGAATAAATGAAGTGCTGCGGGAGAAACAAAATAAGAAAACTTTCAAGCTTGTTTTTTTGTTTCTTTTGCGCCTACACACAAACACATAGACACACGTAAATATACACCAGACGAGAACAGAGAGAGAAAAAGGAAGCAAAAACAAGAAAGCAACAACAACAGTAGTAGTACTTAAGCAGATCTCGGAAAATCTCATGCGACAAAGGATCGAGAGGTGTGCGGGGGAAGGGGCTGCCGGCTGGGGGGGGGGGCGCATGCAAAAGAAGCCGCGGCGCCTAGGTGTGGTGTAACGAGAGTCGTGAGTGCTAGTGGTGGTGGTAGCGGCAAAGTTGGGGGGGGTTGACGCGAAGGGTGGTTGTGTGTGAGCAATCTCGGCCGCACGAGCAATCTGGTGCGGTAGCGAGGGCGTGTGAGGGTAAACAAAAACGGAGACAAGAGAGAGAGAGAGAGAGCACACATACACACACACACGTGTGTGTGAGTAAGAAAGAGAGGGGGTGGAGCGCAAACGTGTGTAGGGGGTGAGTGCACACGGAGAAATGCAAGCATGCACGAGAGAGGCAGAGGCAAAGAGAGAGAGAGAGAGAGAGAGAGAGAGAGAGAGAGAGAGAGATAGACACACAGACAGAGTGGGTGTTTGCGGGGTCACGTACGTGTTTTCTTGTCGCGTAGTCTGTTATTCCCTGGGGTTGGTTACAGACTTGCACGAGGTGGTCCAGCTGGTAAAGAAGCTCCTTACTCGTACTATGGACCTAAACAGCCACCCAACGGACAGGGGACGACAGTATTGTTAAACAGTATAACACGCATCGACACCGGGACCATGTATAAAGGGAAGACGCGGAAATAATACAACGAGTGAAAAGGAGAATCGAGATTCGATGCTTTTCTCGTTTTTGTTTCTTTTTTATTTGCCTTTTCACTCGCGATTCTTTCCGCGCTAAGCTTCGTGTGCGCCAGCGCCAGAGTGTATTGTCTTTTTTTTTTTTAATTTTCCATTATGATCTTTTTTAATATTGTTGGTACGGGTCACCAAGCACCCCCACTGTGAGGAAACCCTAGCGCAGGCCGTACATGTAGTCTTATAAGTTAAGCTGGAGTATGCATGGCTTATTATTTCCCTTTTATTCATCATTTTTCATTAGCATTTTCAAAATTGAGAATTCGGGCACAACACTGCTTTTTTTCCTTTTTTTTTCTTCAATTTTTATTTCAATCGGGGTGTCAATACGACAAGTTCAAAAGGAAAAAAAAGAACGTCAACGTGCCTGAATTCTCAATGACGGTCTCTTTGTTTTGAGTATTTATTATCAGCCACCTATGTATCACATGCTTTTTAATATACAATAATATGTATAAAGTTTCGAGATATGTTCTACTGATTTCTCAACTAACCAACGCTAAAAATAAATACTCAAAGCTGTAAAGCAGCCTAATGTTCCTGAAAGAAGATAGTTTAGTCATGTCCGACGCATCTAGTTATTGCCTCGGCCCTAACATTCGAGCAAAGTTTATCCGGCATACTACCCAATCACCATGTTAGCATTAATGATCTCATTCTGTTATTTGAATCGAACATATCGCTAGATAATTATTTTATTATCAATAACCAAATAGTATAACTCGTACGTATTCATCCGTGCCAATGACCGCACTAGCGCTGTGACAAACTTGCAACATCTTTCCTAGTCCAGTCAATAGTGATTGATATGCATTATACACCTGCAGGAATGTAATTTTACTGTTATTATGAAGACTTTAATTCGATTTCATCAATTTCTCGAGCGCTTAATCCGTTATACATTTAACTGTTTGAAATAAATATTATGAAATATTGTTAATTTATATAATAATTTATAGCAATTAAAGATATTTCAAAGCAAACACATATTAACGAAACACATTATCGTCTTAAAAGCATTGATATGATAATCATGAAATCGATATACATAAATTTTAAATTTAAGCTGTGATAAATCGATGAAAGCATCATGTATTACTGGAATAAAAGCAAAGCTTTTTTTCATAGAAACTCTTTTCAATTCGTTTTGCCTATTAAAAAAAAACTTAATCTTTCAAATTTTATCCATTATATCAATTTAAATAAATTATCCAAACGCAATTGCATTCCCTACCACTGAAATCACTTGCATACTTACATCGCTCAGAACTGAATCATCGTTTAAGTAAAGAGAAAAAAATAACTGCGTTAGAAATTAATACACTTTGTCTCTGTACGCTTAAGCAAACTTAGCAAATGATCCCCCCAGTTTGCGATTAAAGATTCGTCATCCTTACCTCCGTGTAAGCCTGGCACATGGCCTCGTAAAGCGTCTGATGCTGTCTAATGTGCGACTCGAGCACGGGAATCTCGTTGGGCAGATTGTTAGCGTCGCAGGCCTGACTCCATCCCGCAACGCTATCCACATACTGCTCGGCTTTGTGATGAAACACGACACTGAGACTAAGAACAGCCGTGCGCTCGTCCAAGCCAGCGGCAAACTCTTTCCAGGCGCGATCAAGTCGCCCAGCTACGGCTCTGATATGACCGGCCGCGTAATGCTGCGTCTCCAGTAGCCTACCGGCCATCTGCAGGATCTTGTTGATGTTGACGTACATGTTCATCGAGTTCATGGCGAAGTGCTTATGATCCTCCTGAAGTCCCTTGGCTGTATACACCGATCGAAACAATCCATTACACCTTGGCCATCGAGCAACGTAATATCCGGCGACAATTCTGGCTATATCGACTTACCCAGCTGGTACGATCGGCCAATCTCCACGTAATTGGCCAAAAAGTTCTCGCGATTGTGGCAGATCCACTCGAACATCTTCTCGCAGTCCTGCTCGAACATGCGCAATTGAAAGCACTGCTCGAGCTTGATCTTCTTTATGTGCCAGAGCTGAAGCAGGTGCTGCTGGGCCGCGTTGATGGAGTCGAGATGCTGAATTACGAGGTTCGCTATGTCCCGGCCGTCGTTCTCCGAGCCACCGGACGCCCCGGACTCGACGCTCCCGGCCTCCCCGGCGTTTCCGTTGACGTTTATGTTGAACCGCTGTAGCAGCCGGTTGCCCACCGATCCGATCTCTGTGAACGTAATACCGTGACTCCTCGGTCCGATTGGAAAATAAAAAGGCGAGGGGGGGTTCTTACCTTCGACGGGCACTTTCATTATCTTCTTCTTCATTTCGGCGTGGAGGTCGATGCCGTGCTTGGCACCGCCCACGTCGTCCGCGAGGTCGTTGCGGCTGAGGTCCTCCTGGAGATCGTCGAGCCTATCGAGCAGCTCGGTCGCCTGCCAGGTGAAGTCCTCGACGGCCAAGCGGATGTCGATCCACTGGGCATGGTCGTAGGGTAGCGAGCCGTCCAGGTCGCTGGTCAGCTGCGTCGGGTCTATGTTTCTAGCTAGCGCTTCTAAGTTAACCGTATTAATCTGGAAATGAGAATGAGCAACGCCGGGTCGGTTAAACACGCGCAAAAGTAAGTGGTCTTGCTACGCGCTTAACTAAAGAGCCGGGAAATTTGCATTTACGAGCGCCTGCGTAGATGGGAGCGCGGAGACTTCATTGTTTTTCGCGACAATGCAGATACGAAATCGCTCCAGTTTCCCTCAAGTTCGCGAGACCCGCGCGCGTGTGTATTCGGGAGCATATCGGAGCACAGTGCGAGAGCATGTTCTCCAGATAACGCGTTATCGAGCTCCTCTGTGTGTGTGTGTTTTTTTTTATTTTCAGTTAAACTAAATTTTCCTTGAAACTAATGCTCACGCGCAGTTGGTAGACTGTATTTTATGTCTCGGGTCAAAGTTAATTCAGCAAAGCGGTCGCGATAACGTCGGTCTTACAAGGAGCCCCGTCTCTCATCTTTTGGCAACCAGACTCTTTCTTTCGTACGATTTCGCAATAATCAATAAATGCCCAAGTACACAAGCCCCTCCTCCCTCTCTCGTGTCCTTTCCGACCACCCCACCCTCCTGGTCGTAAGAAGCCAGCACAAACATTTCTGATCGGAAGTTCCAGTGTACACGAGCAAGGCGCACAATAGTCCCTACGCTCGTCTCTCCAACTTTAAAGACTCTTTAAAGCCTATCCGCCAGACTGACGTCACTCGCGCCTAGCGAAACAGACAAAAAAAACACACACACACAGAGGCAAAGGAAGGCAAAGCACGAAAAAAAAGGAAAAGAAAATCAATGCATGCCCTCGTCGCAATGCCGGGGCCACACGTCGTTGTAAACCACGTCGAAAAACTATTCTCGTCTCGCGAGTGTCTCTCTCTCTCTCTCTTCTCACAGCCGAGAGAGACGATAAGAGGAGAAGAGGCCCCGGTGTCGTCAGCCGATCCTTTTCTCCCGGCGCATCGAGCCGCGGCCGGGCGTGTATAATTTTTCGCCGGTGCACACATGCACGCGCCTCGTTGCAGAGCGGCAAAAGTAGGCCGTGCTACTCCTCCTCTATGTAAGCACACGGAGCGTGTGTACCGAGCGCATGTGTGTGTACGTCTCTTTCTCACCTCAAAGTTGTACTTCTTCTGTTTGGCCAGCGAGGTGCGCTGCTTCTGCCAAAAGTTCTCCGGCTTGATGAGGAAGGCGACGTAGACCGAGTGGTGAAAGTGGTCGTGCAGTACCTGCAATCAATAAACCGAAGAAATACGGGCTTTAGGTCGTGGCCAAAAAGGGATAAACTATTGTGTGTCGTATATATGCGGCAGAGAGAATAGAGGACGGACACCTCCTCCTCTAGCCGCCAACGGACAAGGATAATCATCGGCAATCGAGAGAGCCTACTCGCTTTCACGGACCGTTAAGTCCTTAACAGCTATACTCTTCTCCAAGCGAGATTATGTCGCTGTGCTTGTTGTTTTAACGATCCCTCCACCACCAACTCCTTCTCCCCCCCCCACTTCTTTTCTCTTCTTTCAGCCTCGTCTGCTGTTTCGCCAATAAAAACAAACGGCCATTTAGTTATTACCGCATTGCGCTTGCACACACGCATCAGTCTGCGTACAAAAAAAAAAAAAAAAAGAAACACCCAACCCGTTAACAACCAGCCGGCGGAATTTACAATCCCGAGTTTCCATGCATATCAAATGCAGAATCTTCTCCCTTCAAATTTTCCCCAGATTTTCCGATTAGCCCCGCAGCCAGAGGGAAATTAGCATAAGGTGCCGAGTACACCCAGCGGCCTCGTTAGCCCTGCCCCCAGCCGAAAGTTCGATCATCCGGCCTCATCGAGCAAACGAGTCCCAATAGGCTCGTACCTTGAGTATCGGCTTGACGCAGTCCCAGGTAGTGCCGCGCATGTCGACGACTACGGTGAATCTCAAGCCCCTGTCCTCGTCGTTCGGTATCGCCGTGAGATACTGCAGCAGCCTGCGATAGTCCTCGGGCTTGGCTCGCTCGCGCCTCGGCGTTGTTGGGAAGAGGAGGAGCAGGCCGCCCCTGCGGTCCCTACCGCCCGGCAGTATGGCCAGCCGGTCCTGCAGCAGGGGCAGCACCTCGGCCGCCCGGACTATGTCCATCTTCGTTAGATTATCCATTTAATTTATTGTCACTTGCTATCACTCTTTTGTTGCTCTGCAAAAATATAAGCGAAAAAAACCATTACTTAGATATTTTTCGTTTTTGTTTTGTTGAGGTTTTTTTTTGGAAGGGGTTCAGGTGGAGGGATTAGTCGGCGATTAGGTTGTCACAGGCTCGTTATGCTCCCGTGTTAAGCGATTCCGTTCGATATCGGCTTGATTTACCCTTGTTATTTGGGTAAACGGTAATTAACGGTGTGCCGAGCGTTTATGCGGAAGATACCACCAGCCTGTCGACGAGGCGCACACGCGTATATATATATGCATGCGGATATCACGATTCGTCGGGTGGCCGGGGATTGACAGGCGTCGAACGTGAACCAATTCGCGCGCTTATATCGATAGACGAGCGTCGTCTGCCGGTACGCGCATAACTTTATCGATAATTAATATCTGCGTCTATCTCTCTTTCGCGAGCGTTAAAGGTTCAACAGTAATGCTTACTGTTAAATTAACTGTTATTATCCTACCTCCTCCCATCCCCCCCCCCGGTAAACAAGAGCAGGACTCCCGCGAGGAGAGCCTGGATTTACGGCTGCATTCTTTCCTTTTTAAAAAAAGAAAGGCGCGTTAGGGAGCGAAGTGGAAGGGGAGCGCAGCACGCGGCGGCATACTGGCACGTTTATTAGTCGGTAAACACAAGACGTTCAATTAAAATTGCAGCCGTGAGAACACTCGTGTTCCCCTCCCTCCCTCCTCGTGCCCTGATATTTCTTTCTCGATTTTTTTTAGCGTATCGTTATGCTTTGAATTTTTTATTTTTTATTGTTTAACTTCAATCTCTATATTACACGTCGTTATAGCTGAAGCTTTGTTTTTGTTTGTACGCCTCGTAACGGTATGTATTTACATATCGTGTCGCGAGCGATTTCGTTTTTCTCCAAATTTTTGCCTTATTTATTTTTTCGTTAATCAAAACATACGTAAATACATAAAATAATATACGATATTGCGTTTAATAAAAACAGACGCGCTTTTAACAGGTATATATGGAGGATATGAAAACTAACGAGAGCATGTGCGCGTTTAAAAGTCAAGGCCTGCCGTTGGCCACTTAATTAGAAGGCCGCCGCGAGAGTCTCTCTCTCTCTCAGCTCTCTTTTTCTATTTCTCCTTCCCTCGGAGTTTTCATTTCTGATAACAAGCCGAAAGCCCACGAGACACGGCTACCGCCCGCTGCGCCCGTATATATATAGACTTGGGAAAATTTTCGCTAGCCTCTCCCGCCGATACATAAACTACGCCCGTCCCGATATAGGCTCTTTCTCTCTTGCCCAGTTAGAAGAGGGATAGAGAGAGAGAGAAAAACGTTGGTGTGCGTCCTTTGGCAGTTCGGTCGGTGTGAAAAGCACTTAACTCGCAGCCGACGGATCGGCTGCAATCGAAGACCTACGTCGTTGGGAGGGAGAGGGGGGGGGGCATCCGACAAAGCAAACTCAATTACTCCCGGACGTGCGCGGGTGCGCGCGTGTGTATATATATCGAAAGTCCATTTCGTCCGAGCGTTTTGCTGGAAACTTCGCCAGCCTCCCAACGGAGCGTCTCTCTCTCTCTCTCAGCCATACACCGCTTCCGGAATCCATCGAGCGCGACGAGACTCTGCTGCGAAGGAGGATGAAGAGGAGGAGATAGCGAGGGGAGGGGAAAAAAAAGGAGGCAAGCGCCGAACCCGTTTTCATAGCTCTCCCGATGTGTCCGGTGAATTCCTCGAGAGCCGAGGGCCTATATGCCTTTTTGTGCCGCCGATGCTCGGAGACTGAGTTTCACGCGTATAATATATTTCTGTATTTCGACGAGGACGCTCGCCGGGCAGAAAATTTCATTGCGACGAGACGCGAGATATACACGTTTAGCACTGCTGCTATTACTTTCTTGGCCCCGCGTGTATCTGTGTACGCGCAAGAAGAAGAAGAAGAAGCAGCGAGGATGATGATTTTATTGGCGTGCGAAGAATAATTTAGCTGTAAATGATTCGCGACCTGATTTCGGTCCGCTTCGCGTGTGTGTATAACACGCGATATACACTTAGGAACGACATTGGAGCTCTTCGTGTAATTGGGATACTCGCGTGGGTCTGTGCGTATATGCTGCTTCGTCGGTTGTGTTATGTAAAATGCATCGGCGCGTTATGATTATGGCAGAGATATCTCTCTTTCTTTCTTTCTTTCTCTCTCTTGGCTTTTTTCGCGCTGGAGAAACTAAATATTAACAGAGGCCGGCATAGGCATTATCGCTGGAGTAAATATTTAGGTTGTGTGCTTCGAAGTTATGCACACGAACTTGCTTACGCGTGGTTTGTTGTTTCGATTAAAATTTCGATTTGTTAATGTTAAAATAACGAGTTAACAAGAGAAAAAAAAAGAGGTTTCGGGAGTGTTGAAGTCTCTTATGTGCGCGCTTTCTTTAAGTGTAGCGCGATCTTTAAAGCTGGCACGAAGGTTAACTCGGTAATTGATTTCTGCAATTTCATTTAATGGAATAAAATTGAACTACTCGACGAGGAGGCTTTAATTGAGTTGTAATAACTTAAACAGCGAATTGATAAAATGTACAATTTTGAGAGAGATAGAGACGAAAAGATCTCGTGCCCTATCTCTGTGAATCAATTGAATAAACTTATTTTTTTTCTCCCAACGTTTTTATACCCGCTATTTTTCTCGGGATATATCAATGGAAAATTCGAATCGCGACAGATTAAAACAAATCCGCGGTAAAGGCCAATATTGAAACAAAGTTTCGTCGAAATGAAAACGGCTTGCTAGTGTACGTGTGCGTATATGTGTGCTCTCGAAAGCTCTTTTCGCTTTCCCTCTCGAAATCCCGATTTTATCAAATTTTATTAAAGTGAAACTCGAATCTTTTAATTAAGCACGCGGTATATAAGTGTTATTCGATGAGAAAAAAAAGCACAAACTTTTAACCACCTGTGCGCAAAATGACGCGTTTTTCGCAAATGGAAGGGGAAATGAAAAAAAAAGGAAAGAATCTAATAAAAAATATCATCGGCAGAAATAAGATAAGCCCTTTCATTAAAATTCCAGGCTCTTTTCAGCGGCCAGTGGAAAACGTGCCACCTGACGCTTCTCCAGCCAAGAAGAATAAGAAGAAGAAGAAGCGGTAGTAGAAGAAAAAAGAAAAAGAAGCTTGCAGCGTCTCATTGCGTCCTCGCGATAATCACTCGGCGAGAGCCGCTTCTCTTTCTCTCTCTTCCTCTCTCATAGTACGAATGGAAAAAGGGTATGGTAAAGAGAAAAGTCTCGAGGCCTAGGGTATATATACAGGCCATAAGTCTGGCGGGGTGTATAGCGGAGCAACACACGCTGTGTCGTGAATGGGGGGGGGGAGGAAGCTGCTGCTGCTGCGCTCTCATCAGCGCGATATAACCCCCCCTGAATCTCGAGTGCGCTCGTTGAAAAATCGAGCAAGAGGGAGAGGCAACTCTATAGCGGCCGAAAGAGGAAAATCAACAGAAATGCGAGAGAGAGAGAGAGAGAGAGAGAGAGAGAGAGAGAGAGAGAGAGAGAGAGAGACAGTTACAGAGAGATGAACGTGGAAATACGAGAAGTAGGAAGGGGAGAGAGCAGCAACTCTCACTCCCTTCTCGGCTTCCATGAGCGCGCCGCCCAGCTTTGAATCAGAGGAGATAGCACGAGGAGAGACTGTTCGGGGATCGAGGCCGTGTATGCAAGCACAATGGCTCGTCTGAATTATTTACCACCCCCTCTCCCCTAAATCCACCCCATGCCGAGCTTAGTTCCGATCGAAGCGTTACAGATGTTTAAGATTAATGACGCGACTTCAACCCCCTATAGTATATGCTTTGCTCTTATGCGATACAGTTTCCCGAATTGTTTGGTATACTCGTATTCGAGAAACTGCGGCAAATTTTTACAAGCGCGCGCTGGTGTATACGCTCGTAGCAGCAGCTGGATTTTTATTTAAATTTGGCATGCTAATTTTTTCGCCGGGCTTACACCCTGTAGCCTTAATTAAGACGCCGGGGGGGAAGTCGAGAGGTGTTGATTCATGTTAATTAATTGCCGTTATCGCTACATAGGAGTCTTAATGAACGATATGGACTCTCGCGACGATGAGTTTTGCATATAAAGCACAAAAGAGAAAGAGAACAAATTACTTTTTCATTCTCAATGGGGCTTGAAGCTCTTCGTATTATATCGACAAAGCGAGATTTGTTTGGCGATCGATATAAGATTAACCGTTAATTAAACACACATTGATTAGCCTTGCGCGTTCAACGTCTTTGCCGCGTGCGCGTTTGTCTGTCGAATAGAACGATACGAAGAACAGTAGCGCTCGCGAGTGGTGTATGTATTATAAACCGAAAGAAAAGAATAATCGCTGAAACGATGAAAAATTTTAATTAAGCGGCGAAATATTGAAGCTCGCCCTGGTAAAACCCACTCCGGTATAGCACGGCGCGTAATAAATCGAGCGAATTCGGCAGCTTAAAACCCCATTACTATTCATAAACATGAATATATTTCGGTTGGAACAGGAGAGAGATAGAGGCCGAGAGTTCACTCTCTCGCGTGCGGCTGTATATGACGGACAGCTCGGATCACGTGGCGGTGTAAAGCTCGTGTATACGGTCAGCGGCGCACGCGGCACTTCTTCTCCCTCCTATAGCTAAAAAAAACCGGCACGAAAATAAATATTTGTGTTTGTTTCGCTTTTATTTTTATTTTCATTTTTTTTTTCGTTCCAAAAGAACAATTCAAACAGCGAGCGCGCTCGCCGATATGCATGTGTGTATATGGAAGACTTTGACCGACGTCAATGTTTACGCGGATGTACCAATTCCGTCCATCACGCGGAAAACCGAGTTCATTCCACAAAAAAATAAGAGAGAGAGAGAGAGAGAAAGAGAGAGAGACTGTAGGGGAAGGAGGAGGAGGAGTGCAATGAGATTAAACTGTTGTACATCTGAGAGAAAGAGAGAGTTGGGCATTGTTGCCGGCTATATACAAAAACCCAACAAGAGGAGAGAGGCATTCGGATTTGAAACAGCGCGAAATTGAAAAGCCGGACGTCGAAAAATGCGCAACGGGTCTTTTTTTATAAACGTATATCCGTCGCGAAAAGAGGTATGGGGGGAGGGTGGACAGGCCGTTGACGAAGCGCGGCTTGTCGCATACAGAATAGAGCGTCGGCAAAACGCTCGAGTGCGTGAATACACACTCAGAAGAGAAAGAGAGAGAGAGAGAGAGAGAGAGAGAGAGAGAGAGAGAAAAAGAACGAGGAGGACGAATCAATCATCGGCAAGTGTCTCTCGCGCCTTGGGCTTCTCGGAAGCTTGCACGCAAGCGCGCCAGGCACGAGAGAGCGTCTCTCTTCCGCTGTGCCTGTATCGACGACGACGACACACCACTACTATTCGACTCCTCATCCTTCTTTTTTCATGTTTTCTACCCCTTTTTTGTATAGCGTGAGCCGAAGAGAGAGAGAAAGGCCCGTTGGCATATATGCTTCGATGCTTCTTCGCTTTTCGATACTCCCGGATTATTTCGGCTGGAAATTCGGTGTACAAGCAAAAGCTGCATATAAGTTTCCAAGAGTGAAAGAGGAGAGAAAGGGGTGGATATAGCCAAGTTCGACGAGCCTTGCGCGTTACGTGCGCGAGAGGGGAAAAAAAAATTTGTTTTCCAACTGTGCCTTCCGCTGAAAAGTCTCTCGCTATGGTGATTTTCGGTTATCAGAAGGCCGTTCTACCGGAAGGAGAGAAAACGAGAAATGCCGCATAGGCCAAGTTTCTTGGGCTTTAAGCTCGCGATACGTGTATTTATAGCATATACGTGGCGCGGCGGCAACGTCTGCATTATAATAATGACGCGAAAATACGAGCGCGCACGGGCTGATATCCTCTCTCTCTCACTCCGGCGTAATAATAAGAATAAAAAGACTCGCGATTTTAAATCCGCGTATCGAATGGTATAGTAGCATCGTAAGGGGAGGTATGTGTTACGGTTATCGAGAAAAAGGCATAAACTAAGTCCAATCACAGATGTAATCCCGGATAAGCCGATCTGGGCTCTACGTACAGAGAGAGAGAGGAGCCGGATACTCGCGCGCGGCAGAAAGAGAGCCGGTATAAAATGTAGCATTGACAGGCGATACTGCGGAAAAAAGGGAAGGAGGGGGGTCGAGCCAAGAGAGTCTCGAAAACTAGTTCCACATTAGCATATACGAACGCTAACATCGATCGCGGCTCCTCTCTCTCGCTCCGCGAGTCAGCAGCAGCCTAAATAATTTCCAGCAGCGGAAACACGCCAACACAGTTCGAATAATTCTCCCCCCCCCCTCGCCAACCTCGACGACTCTCCCACGAGTGCGAGAGACAGAGAAAGCATATTTCGATCGAACGCGCGAGACCTTGAGAAGCTAGTGTCCGAAAACAAAGCTCTCGGGCGCGATCTATATGGCAAGCTCTGTCTGGTGAAAAGCGAGAGGCCTGTGTATAAGCGATAAGGGCCCCGGGGACGTCCGAACTTGATCTTATCCGTAATTATACTCGGCTAATCCGAGATAAGAGCTTGGAGAAGGAGCGCATCGGCATATAGCAGCGAGTATACATAAGAGAGAGTGTAAAGCTTTTATTTGGCTGGGAATCACGTGTGACTGCGCGAGCCTCGAGTGTGTTTATACCGGCTTCCGTGTTTACGCGCAAACGAGATTTAACGAGTTTAGGAAAGGGTGGGAAGTTAAGTCGACGACGCTATCCCTCTAAAGTTTTTACCTTCGACACACACGACTCAACACACACACGTAAAAAGGAAAACGCTGGAGATGGGGTGAGCTTGCGTAATTGATTGGTCCGGGGGCGTGCGCGATTGAGCACCCCGCTTTTCCATTTGCAGAGAGAGAGGTGTACGCGAGCGCGCGTGGATCCATTAGCCGCTCGTTTTACTTAACGTTTACGCGTGATTGCTGGGTAATTTTTGGGCTCTTTCTCTCTCTCTTTCTCTCTCGTGTGCCTGCCCCCCGTACATACACACGGGCCCGCAGTTGGATTAAAGTGAATGATCGTCCGAGATATTGCGCGGATCGAATTGAGGTGTACGCGAGAGAGGGCCGTTTTCTTTGTGCCCACAAAGAATTGCCGCGTTGATGCAAGCTTTGCAAAGAGAGAGAGAGAGAGAGAGAGAGAGGAGGCGGAGATATAAGCTATATGGATTGCGCACGAAAGGCTCTCTCTCTCTTCCTACTGCGGTGCATAAATTCATTTTCCACGAGAGGTGTGGATCGTTTGAGCTGTAGTTTTCGCGGAATAATGGCGGTGTTTGGAGTACGCTTTGATTATTTTAGCGCTCTTGGATTTTTCGAAAGTTTTGTTTTTTAAATATACCGCTTTTTTGGGGGAGGGGGTAATAGTTTATTTTTGGGGCTATCGGTTGGAAACTCGAAAAAGAGAGAGAGAAAGATTTTAGGATATTTATATTACACGTTTTCCGTTAAGTCGTGCGTCTATGTCGGGAGCCAGTAAACATTGAATAAATTATCATGAACATTGATTAACATAATTTTCGAAATAATCTAACAAGTTTGTACAGTTTGCCTCCTGTTTTTCTTTCCGATTTGAGCAATTTTCGTTTTATGCAAATTCATCATGAGCGTTTATCATGTTAGCTGGATTTACATTAGATATCATTAAATTATATTTAGTCAAATTTATATTTAATCATACTTCCTATGCAAAATATTTATTCTTTTAATTAAAAAAAACTTCCTTTGCTTGAGGAAAAGAAACTTTTTGTAGGAATGAATTTATAATGTTATTAATGGTACGTCTGCAAACAACAAAAGAGTAGTTTGATTTGAAGCAATGATAAAAAGAAAAAAAAAATTCCATACTTGGCAAGAAACTTTTGCTTTTTACTTATTACCCGTGTATCCAGTAAATTATTATATAAAGCTTACAATTAATTATTGTATAAACAACTCTCTCCCTTTCTCACTTTGTTCTGTCATAACATTTTCACTTTTTTTAAAATATTTCTATTCGCAGAATTCTAAATGAAAAATAAATACTTGGAAGAATTTCTAATTTATACATGACTCATACCCGTATACACTTTTAACATCATTCTGACAGAATTCACATTTATACGCTTACATATTTATAACTAAACAGCTACCACTAATGGTTCTAAGTAGTCGAATGAAAAATTAATAAACAAATTTATAACAGTCAAATGACAAAATTATTAAGAACCTCTAGGCATGACTTTACCTACACCTATGAATTTATCAGAGCCATTCATTAAAACTGCTCATCATAAAGTTATTAAAAAAAAAAAGTAATTTACCTTTTCAATGCTAAAGATATCAACTTCAGGCATCTATTATGAAACTAGCTTTATAAGAGTTATACAACGTCTGAATAATGCAAGAGTAAACAGAATAAAAAATTCAGGACAATACGAGGAAGAGAACGGGCGCATACACACACACAGCAGGGGATGCACAAGAGTGAGGGTGTTGAGGAGGTAAGAGGAAAGAGAGAGAGAGAGAGGGTGAATCTTATGTCGGAGCCGAGGAAAGCGTATCGTCCAAGCAGTCGAATAAAACGTGGAAATCCATAACGATAGTGCTTTGCACCTGCCCACCTCGTGAAATTCCCGTATGACGATATTCAGTAAAGAGAGAGAGAGAGAGAGGGGACCATCGATCGAGGCCTATATAACAACTTGCAACGTCAGCACGCGCTTTTCTCCCTAAAACTCTTTACTCCCCGAAAACAAAAACAAATAAAATGCAGAGAAGTAAAGAAAAAAAAAGCAAAAGCAAAAAAAAAAGTTTCGGAGGGCACTTGGCGTGTAAGCCGCACACTTAATCAAGCGCCGGGTCTTCCAAAAACGCACGCCGGGAATATGATACGAAGCTCCTCTCTTCAGAGGCACGCGCCTCGGCGTATAGCGAGAGAGCATATACACACGGCGCACGAGGAGGAAAAGGAGAGGTGTATATAGAGGAGGTGGAGGAGTCCCGTTACGGCGCGTTATTACACACGCATTTCGCGTAATGGAAAAAGCGCCGAAGCCGCAAAACCTTTCGGCTCTCTCTCTCTCTCGACGGCCAGCGGAGTCTCATCGTCACGGAGAGAAGGTCTTATGTGTCGCGAAAGCCGCTTGTACACAACGCACGCATCGATTGATAGAGCCTCTCTCTCTCTCTCTCTCGACGATGCGTGGATAATGCGCGAGTGAAAGAGCCTGCGGACACACGCATAGTCTTCTTCTTCTTCTCTTGGTCTTCTATAAGAGAACGCGTTAACGGGGCGAGCGCTTGCTTGCCGGAACCGCTCTTTCTCTCGTATTCTCGCGCACTAGCCAAAAGGTTATATGTATCATCAAGCCTGCCGCTCTCTGCCCTTCCTGCCGCGTGCCCCCCGTTCTTGCCCGCCTGTCGTTTTCCCCTCGTTCTCCCCCATAGCGTTCTCTCGCTATCTCTCTCGTACCAAAGCAGCGCGTACCTATATACACATACGCACGGTGAAACGCAGGGGGGGGGGCCGAAGAAGACGACGACGAGGAGGACGTCGACTGCAGGGCCTCCTTCCTCCCCCCCCCCTCTCCCACCATGCTTGGCCGTTCGTTAGTACGTCGAACGATGGGGTGCGAGAGGGGAGAAGGGGCAAATAAATATAAGGGTGAGCTTTAGTTATAATGACGAAGCAGTAGAAGGGTACGCATAGGTGTGCGTGTGCGTGAGACGAGCAGGGAATAGCGGGGGATGGGGGGGGGCAGAGAGAAACCTACCTCGCTGGCTAAAGCCGCGGAGACGTCCTCGTCGGCGTCGTAGTCGCTGCTGCAGCTGAGGCTGGGGCTCCAAGGGCATGGTCCTCGAGATGTCCCGGGGCTGCTGCAGCCGACATGCTTTAACCTGCAGCCGCCTCTTGCTCTCTGTCTGCGTGTCTATGTACAGCTCTAGTTGCGTCTGCTGTGCGTGGCCGGCCGGGGCCGGCAGAGATTCGTCAGCCTCCTTGGTCTGAGGATCAGCAGGGTCTCCCCGGCGATCGGTGCACGCGGCTGCAGCGAGCCTGCAGCAGCAGCTATCACAGCCAGCGGCAGCGCCGCCGAGCACATCGTGTGTATATTACCCCGATATATATTATATGCGTGCTCTCTCTGCTGCTGTAAAGGCCGCGCGCGCTCTCCTCGCTGCTCTCCTGCCTCTCTCTCTCTCTCTCTCGTCGGCCCTTGCGGCCAAGCGTGCCTGATTGACTCCCTCCTCTCGCGCACTCGCTGCCACCGCTCCGTGTGTATATCTATGTTCTAGCCAGCAGCGTCGAGCCTCTCCTTCCCCGAAGATCACGCTGCTCCAGGAGTAGTCGTTTCACCGCTACCCCATAGGGGCAAGCTTATACACTTGGAGGAGAGAGATAGCCTGGACCGGTGTGCGAGCGCGAGCCACGGGGGCTTCTCTCTATCCCTCGGTCCAGGCAACGCTCTCTCGTCGTCTACAACTAACACGGCACTAGCGCGCGGCGCGAGAGCGAACGGCGGCGGCAGGCTTTCTCACTCGCGGCGGCGACGGCCCTCGCCGTTAGCCTTTAACGCCGCGGCGCGCACACACTACACACGACGACGACGAGAGAAACGTCGGCGGCGACCTCCCTCTCGTGCCTCTTCTTCTCTTTTTCGTGTGTGTGTATATATATATATATAGCGGCGCGCGGTGCACACGCTCGGTGTGGCGCCTCTTTCTCTAACACGACGACGAGAACGACGGCTACGAGAAGAGGAGGCTCTGTACACCCGCGACGGAGGAGAGCTCCCCCCGGGTGCGCGCACGCGTATACACTGTGCAGCAGCCCCCCCCCCCCCCCCCCCCCGAGAGCGGGCGCCCCCCCCCCCGCCCCCTTTTCCCCACGTATTCCGCGAGAAGGTGTGCAACAACGTCCTCTGTGTGGGTGTCTATGTATATACAGCGGAGTGAGCGCCGCTTGCCGCTACTCGATTTTCCCGTTCGTCGTCGTCCCCTCTCTCTCTCTCTCTCTCTCTCTATACTCGCGCTTTTCTCTCTGTCTTTCTCCTTCACTTTTCCATCACGGCGTCTACGTCGGACACGAGAGCGAGAGAGAGAACCGCGTACCGTGCGGGGGAGAGACTGCTGGACGTGCCCACTCTCTGCGCAAAGCCGAGGCGCGCACACC
This sequence comes from Anagyrus pseudococci, assembly GCA_030522585.1. Lineage (NCBI taxonomy): Eukaryota > Metazoa > Arthropoda > Insecta > Hymenoptera > Encyrtidae > Anagyrus > Anagyrus pseudococci. The sequence goes on from JAPYYQ010001598.1 coordinate 26,524, forward strand.
GCCGCGATGACGACGCTCTGACGAATGCATGCGGCGTGGCGGCTGAACGGAAAAGACAGAGAGAGAGAGAGAGAGCCGTTGTTGTTGTGTGGGTGTATGCGTAAGCGACGCGATGCCAGTGCACTCTTGGAGCCGACGCCGGAGTCACAGAATTGCGAACGAGAAAGAGACGAAAACGTTAAGCTATCCTTTTCTTTCTTACGTTTCTTTCTCAACCCGATCTCTTGCCTTTCGCTCGTGTTGTATATATGTATACAGGGTGTTTAGAGGCTCGACCATGCGGCATCCGACAACGCGCAGTTTTACGCTTGTTGTTCGAGGAAGTGGCGACTCCACTTTCAACGGTCATGCTTCGAAGCTTTTTCAGCTGATGGAACACTGTGTTTGTTTGAAAATTATACAGGACGACTTTTTATCGGTATTGCCAATCGATTATTTACATGACTATGTAGGATGTTATTTTTAGTTCCGTCTTATCAAGCTGTATTTTCTTTTTTGTTCGTGATGTTCTATACGTCGATTTAATATTGATCATTTGAATTCATTATTTAGAATAATTTTTGGATAATTTTTTTTATTTTGGCGAATACAACGTTAAATACAAATTATTTAAGAAATATAACATTCAAAGGTGAAATTATACAAGCATAAAAGGGGCTAATGGAATAGGGAATTTTGCAAGTGTGAGAACTGGTCCGTGATTGGTTGCATTTTATACGAGTTATGGATTTTTTCTTCTCATTAGAAAAAAAATTTGAATTTTTAACGGATCTCGCATTCCATTGCGTATATTTATAATTATATTATTCTCTGACCAGAGTTAATAAGATTTCCAACATCAAATTATAAGTACGCAGTAATAGAATTATAATTTGTAATATTTTTCTTTTTTTTTTTTTTATTTTGTCTTTTTCTTTATCGTGCGAATTACAAAAATAAAAATAAACTCAAATCGAAGAAGAAAATTAAATCATAGCTCGAAGTTGTTAAATTTATATTACAGAAATAATAACGTTTATTTACACATCTAAAGAATAAGCGCAGAACAAGATTAGATCTTATAGAAATGATAATATTTAGATAACAAAGTACAGGCCTAGTGAATTTTAAAGATCTCTATAGGATGTTTTTACGCTCACGTTGCAGTCACTGTAAACGCGGCGCCCGTTAAAAATCCCATTATTTAAAAATTTTTTCTTAAAAGAGAAAAGAACATTAAAATAAAAATTCGTTTAAAATAGTCATACACAACATGCAAACGGAGTCAAAATAAATATACGATCAACGTAACAACTTTGGTGCCATTGTAAGCGATATAGTTGCTGTCATCGACAATTTTTTCTTTCTTTTTTTTTTTTTTTTCAACGACGTATTACCATTATATCGTTGAGCGGAAATATCGGATTTACTGTAACAGATCCTGAGAAGCTTTCGTACATAGACTAAAGTTTAAGTGGGAGAAATAAAGCTGAAAGAAGTTTCAAATTTCTTTTTACCAAGCTTACTCCACAAGAGCGTGCACGTGCAGCTGCGTTACTCGACTGTCATTTAAAGAATTGACATTATCGGTACTCAATACTTTGATAACTGCCTTTGACTCCTGTAAGTTGGTTTGGTAATCGTCATGTTTTTCTCCAACCGAGTTTGTTTAGGTACCGACACTACCGACTGTTGTCAATATAGTTCTTGGTTTATGTTATTCGCGTAGTCTATGGAGCACGGTTCAGACGCGTGAGAGAGATTCTACGAACTAACCTCTACAGCTGTGGGAAAAGCAGTGGTGAAATCGACTCCTTTTATTTTATCGTTCAACACAATTATTATAACGAGTAAGTTCTGTTTATAGAGCTATCGAGAAAGACTAAACTCTCAACTGTAATTTAAACGTATTACTGTACTTTTGGGTTTGATATATACTTTGTTATGCATGTTTAAATATCGCAGTTGACATTGCTTGCATGCAAGAGTTGCGGTATTTTTCGTACACGTGACGCCAAGTATTGCAGCCCGAGGTTTTTGTTGCGATACATATTTTCATGATTATTTTCTTTCTCGCGAATACAATGATTACTCTATGATTCACTTTAAAGTAGTTACAATTCTTGTTGAGTACTTTTGATGCGAATATTAAATTGAAGCATATGTCATTTCTATGAATTCATGTTTTTTCACTTTGAACAATTCTTATTTTTAGATATTAGCTCAAAATGAGTCGTTTCTTTGCAACCGGATCAGATTCGGAGTCTGAAACCTCCTCTGAGGAGGAGCAGATAGTGCGCGCACCAGCAGCGACTTTTACTGTAAGTCACCCTTATACACAAATCAATTTCTTTGTTACTGAGAATTATAACTGAAAATGCTTTATAAATGTTGTAGTTTAGCGATGATGAAGAAGAAACCAAACGTGTTGTGAGGTCTAACAAAGAAAAGAGATATGGAGAACTTACAAATTTGATAAAACTTATAAGAAATTATAAAAAAATTAAAGATATGAGTTGTATGCTTAGCTGTATGTATATTTTAGTACAGTAATAATATTTTAAGTGCAATAAGATTGTTTTACTAAAAAAATATATTTGCAGCTTTTGAGGATTTACAAAAAGCTTATCAAAAAGCTTCAACTGTTATTTCAAAGGAAGAAAATGGCCAAGCTCCAAGATTTTACATTCGCTGTTTGGTTGAGATGGAAGATTTTATCAATGAAGTTTGGGAAGACAGGGAGGGTCGTAAAAATATGTCAAAAAATAATTCCAAGTCACTGACTTCTTTACGTCAGAAACTACGTAAATATAACAAAGATTTTGAAGCAGATATTGAAAAGTTTAGAGAAAATCCAGATCAAGATGATGATGAAGAAGAAGAAAAAGGTAGCTTTAAAATTTTATTTATTAAAATAATAAAATTATTGAAATTTTAAATATTGTTAATTTCTAGCTGAAGAAGCAGATTCTGATGATGATGAAGATCATGCTTCAGACTTTAAAAAACAAAAACCTGAGGTCCCAGATGTTTCAAAGTTCAAGGTACATTTAATTATTATAATACCTGCTATGTTCATGTATACTGTTTACTAAATTATAAAATATATCATTTTATAAATAATAGAAAGGAGCTGATGATGATGGTAGTGAAAGTGATTCAAACTGGGGAAGTGATTCCGACAGTGAAAGTTCAAGCAGCTCAGATGATGATAAACCACAGCATTATGGTGCCGATTATTTCAGAAAAACTCAAAAAGATGGGGATGACGAATCAAAGCCTCCTAAAAAGGAATCGCGTAAGGATCGTAAAGATAAAGACAGAAAGAAGAAACGCGAGGAAGATGACGGAGAAGGAGAATGGCAAAGTGTTAAAGGAGGAGTGGCTATTCCTTCTGAAAAGCCCAAAATGTTTGCCAAGGATGCTGAGATCAATACTGTGGCTGTATTGAAAAAATTGCATGAAATCATTGCTGCTCGTGGTAAAAAGAGAACAGATAGAAGAGAGCAAATTGAATTGCTCCATGAGCTACAATCTATTGCTGATACTCACAATCTTGGACCTGCAGTATCTGTAAAAATTAAATTTTCCATTGTATCATCAATTTTTGATTACAATCCTAAGGTTTCTGATGCAATGAAGCCTGAATATTGGTCAAAGTAATAATCTTTAATTTATTTTTAAAATACAAAAGTTAAGAAAACGTGAGATTTATGTAAATTAATTACGCTTTATTTTAGACTTCTGGAGCGCATCACAGAAATGTTAGACTTGCTTCTTGCTACACCAGATTTAATGATTTCTGATTCAATTCAAGAAGATGAAGAAGAATATGAAAAGGCCCCCTTTAAAATGCACGGCTGCGTTCTTACGTTGGTCGAGAGATTAGACGAGGAATTTATAAAACTTTTGAAAGAGTGTGATCCTCACAGCAACGAATACGTTGAAAGGTGCGTTTCCTAATTTTACTTCATAATTAACCTTATTATAAATAAATTTTTAATAACCTCGTTTTAGATTGAAAGATGAGAAACTGGTATCTTCTACTATAGATAAAGTACAAGAATATTTAGAAAGGAAAGGTACAGATTCCGAATTGTGCCGCATATATCTTCGTAAGATAGAGCATTTGTACTACAAATTTGATCCAAATGTTTTGAAGCAAAAAGACGTTAGTATTCTGAAAATGTTGTAATTCATTTACATATAAACTTAACTTCATAGAAAAAAAAATTTTAGGGCGAGATCGACGCTAGTGTTGTAACTTCTGTACAAGTTATGGAAAAACTTTGTAAATATATTTATGCAAATGATGCAACTGATCGACTTAGAACCAGAGCGATCCTTTCACACATTTACCATCATGCATTGCACGATAATTGGTTCCAAGCTCGTGATCTTGTGCTTATGTCTCATTTACAAGAGACTATTCAGCACTCTGATCCTTCTACCCAGGTAATATATTATTCAATAACGTTAAATTTATAAGTCTCAAATGGCCGTTGTCTGACTCTCGGTTGTGTTGTAGATTTTGTACAATCGGACTATCGCTCATCTTGGCCTCTGTGCATTCCGTCACGCTAACATTAAAGACGCTCATGGATGTCTTTTGGATTTGATGATGACAGGAAAAGTTAAAGAACTTCTGGCCCAAGGCTTACTACCTCAGAGGCAACACGAGCGCAGCAAAGAACAAGAAAAAATTGAAAAACAACGTCAAATGCCGTTCCATATGCACATCAATCTTGAACTGCTAGAATGTGTATATCTTGTTTCAGCAATGTTGATTGAAATTCCTTACATGGCTGGTAATATATTATATGAATTGTCAGCTTAATAACTGCCTTACTCAGTTTGAATCATAATTTTTTAAAAATATGTAAATTTGTAGCTCATGAATTCGATGCCAGAAGAAGAATGATTTCAAAGACTTTCTACCAACAACTTCGATCGAGTGAACGACAGTCGCTGGTCGGACCTCCTGAATCGATGAGAGAACACGTTGTCGCTGCATCTAAGGCTATGCGAAATGGAAACTGGTCAGCCTGTAACAATTTCATTATAAATGAAAAAATGAATGCTAAGGTTTGTATTAATATTTTGTTAATATTAATTTTTGGAGATGGCATTTTCATTAATTTTTCTCCCTACTTTTTTTTAGGTGTGGGATTTGTTTTATCAAGCTGACAGAGTTAGGGCAATGCTCACAAAGCTAATTAAGGAAGAAGCATTAAGAACATATCTTTTTACTTATTCACACGTTTATGATTCAATATCTATGCCTACATTGGCTGACATGTTCCAACTAAAACGACCAACTGTCCATTCCGTTATTAGTAAAATGATTATCAATGAAGAGTTAATGGTACCTATATTTTGTAAAATATTTTTAAAAAATGTTTGGGTTGCAACGTCATTATTAAAATTTGTAATTTTTAGGCGTCCCTGGACGATCCAACGGAAACAGTAGTCATGCATCGTAGCGAACCTAGTCGCTTACAATCCTTGGCTCTACAACTAACTGATAAAGTTAACAATTTCGTTGATTCGAATGAGCGTATCTTTGAAATGAAGCAAGGTAAATCAAAATTAAATACAAAGCTGTTTAATAATTTTATTTAAAAATTTATAATATTAATAATAAAAATTGTTTGTTTAGGAAACTTCTTCTCAAGAGGTCAAGGCAACTTCCGTGATCGACAAAATTATAATAGACAAGGACAGGACTGGGGCCGTCAAAGACGCGATCGTGATCGCAATCGTGAAGAAAACAGAAATTATTAAATGTCCATACCAAAAGGTGATATTTGATAATAGAATAATCTACATCAGGGAACAAATAATAAAATTCTCAGATTGAGAGTGATTAGCTTGCAATCTGAGGTTTTTTAATTTGTCCATATGTTCTGTACACGATTTTGCATGACTATGGAGGTAAAAAAAGGCATCTAAAAAGTTGCTATTTTCTACCCACAGGCATGAAAATTGTATTTATCCAGCTACAAATTTAAAAATATCATTTGAATAATTTTTGGTGACATGAATATTCTGTTTTTATTCAAAGTAATAAATTTCATTTATAATAAAGTATTAAAATATCTAATTCCTCTTTTACAAACATTTATGTTTAGACAAATAAATTATATACATGTATTGTACACAATATACATTTTAATTTGTATTTATTATCTTAATTATGCATTTTGCAGACTTTCAATAATTTTATTTCCTGTTATTATACAGTCTGAAGTCAAAACAAGCTTTATACCAGCAGCTTTTTCTATTAATCTACAAGCAGAAATTTCGCTAAAAGTAATTCCTCCAATTATACAAATTACTACAGTTTGTGGATGTATTGGTCCTTGAATTCCACTAAAACTTGATCCAGTAGTATTGGCTAATTCTTCAAAACTTTTTGGATCTGTAATTTGCGAACTAATAACGTTTAACATCTGGGCCTAGAAACAAATACATAATTTAAAGATTACATTCTTTTTACAATATTTTACAATACAAATATAAAAAAAAATTGCATTACAATTAGCGGTATATAAGCTCCACTAAAAACGTAGCTTGAACATGTAGGCCCCTTTAAATTTACTGTTTTTGATGGACTAGGAAATAGTTTAAGGCGTTTTGCATTAGCAGTCCATTTGCTAGTCCAGTTTGGCAATCTTTTAAGCATATTTTCTGTTTTTATGCTTAAAAATCCTGCAGTCTCCAATTTATAACATAATGGAATATGTTGATAACCATTAGCATGCAAATATGCTTTTTTTATTGGTAATATTTCACTGTTAGTAACTCCATCACTTGTTATTGATAATAATGAAAATAATTTAAGACTATGATAAGGATTGTCATCTAAAAAAAAAATCTATTATTTCAAAGATAAAAAACCATAAAACAAAAGGTAAAATAAAAATTTATACCAATATTTCTTAAGATGTATTCTAAACATTCAGATCTTCTGTTACATTCTAGAATTGAAAGTTCTATTGAATGTAAATCTTCAAATTTAGAAGCAAGAGCATTAACAGCAGCTTCACATGCAGATATGTGAAACTCAAGTTGTTGTTTTGTTTTTGTTGTTTTTTGAAGAGTTGTTTGAATGTAGTGTTTCATTTCTGCCAATTTCATTGACTGCATAGCTTCTTGCTCAGCTGAAATTGATTTAAAAAATGTCAGATTTTTACAGAAAATGTAAATACCAAAGAAAGTAATTTAAATACTATGTACATTTTAAATTTTTAGCTTTTGTTCTCAATGTTGGAAAAGCATCACTAAAATGTTTGTCTCTGACTTCAGCATAAACTTCATCTTGACTTGGATCTAATTTTGTTTGTAACTTTCCCAGAGATGCTGATCCCATATTTATTTCAACAACTTCACTCAATAATCCTAAATAAGTAACTGGAGTAAGAAGTGTTGAGACATAATCTTGATTTCTATCCATCAAAATAAAAGCACCAATTTCTTCATTTTTTCTAGGTGAACCCAATGCCTGGTCCATTGTAGATATCATTTTTAGTATTTGCTGACTATATTTTCCCAAACTAAAAGTAAAATTTGGAGCACCAAGAACCATCCTTAATGTCCAAAGACTTTTTGCCAATGAAGGAAGCAAACCTGTATCTTTATGATAGAATAAGTCAGTAAATAAAGGTATTTCAAGAGACAAGACATTGCCATCACTTTTGATGAATTCCCAAGCTAATGGTCTCATTGTAACTAATCCAGAGAGCCCTGTAAACAATTTTGAGTAAAAATCACACAAGTTCATTACTGTTTTAGGAAAAAAATGTAATTATACCATTTTCTTCTAAAAGATTGTCTAATGAAATTGGTATTAAAGGTGCTACAAGCATGTGATGAGATAAACCAGGCGTCTGGGATAGTTCAGATCGAATTTGATCAAAAGCATTTTGACATAAAACTAAATCACAGCTTACTACATAAATCCTTTGAGCATTTGATGGCTTTAAACCTTGAGCAAATTTAAATATTTTGTCAACTCCATATTTCCTGCAATTTAAAAATATTAATAAGAAGGCGTTAAATGCTGAGAGTCAAGTATATTTTTCATACTTTAAAACTGAAACGCCAATAAAAGAATCAAGTATTTTCATCAATTTTTGTTCAATTACAAGATCTTTCTTTCCTGGAATGGTATCTAAAATTTCTACTAATTTCCTTTGACTTATTTGCTGAAGAGTATTTAGGCGGTCATCGAGTGTTGTATCCATTGTGTCACAAAATAAATGTTTCAGTAATTAACGTCAATTGAAAATTACTTTTCTTCATGGCAAGTTAATAGTAATCTGCAAATGTTATTTCAACAATGTTACTGATGTAAATATAGGTATTATTGAAAATAGTAAATAAATTTTTGAATATTATTTTTTATAAATTATATGTATTTTACTTACTTAGTTAGGAAATCTGTTTTATTTACATTTTTCTATTTATTATAATGCGCTGTATTATAATTTTGTTCAATTAACCAAATCATTATAAAATTACAGATTGAATCAGTTATTATTAGGTTAACTGAAGTGCTTTTTAAAACTCAGTTCCAATCGAACGCGTAAGCGGAGTAGGCGTTCAAAACATAACCTAGAAACGGTGTTCGTAATAATTTCGAGAGATATCAGTTCTTCCATTATTTTTTAACCTGTTTAATTATTTACTGATTGGTAAATATTGTTTGTGAGTAATAACAAACGAAATTTTATTTGCATTTATTCTATTGTCTATCTGTTTAGATTGTAATTTTGGATTATACTGATAAGGCAGACAATTTTCCAATAGTGACATGAATGAATTTACTGCGTATCCTTTTTTTAATTATTATTTACCTTCAAATTATTGTTAAAGGAGTTCCTTACATAAACAATAAAGTGAGTTATGCATTCCATTTCCCAACAAAAAAGTTGCTGAAGGTGTATGTTTTGCATTAGAAGTAGATATTGAACCTGAAAGGAGTAGAGTTAGGAAAACCTTAGAAGTGGAAGAAAATTTACTCAGAGTGTATGTTGTAAAATTTAAATATGATTATATATTTCAACAGTGAATTAATTATTTTTATTAATTACAGAAAATATTTTGGAGCAGAAGCACGTAAAGTCAGAGTTGCACTTACATCTTTTTTTGAGGCCTTAATCATGGTACTTGAGACTATACAAGAATACGGACCAGAAAGTATTAATGAACCTGACCGTCAATAGTGATTGTTGAATAAAAAGTTTCAATTTAAAAATGTCTGAACATACTCCAGCTCCGTATGCCCCTAGATCTGTCTATGGATATGCAATGTACATAGGATCAAATATGTTGTTATTTTTATATCTTATATGGGCCTTTATACCTGCAGAAATTTTAAATGAACAGTTAGGTTTGACGTACTTGCCTTCAAAGTATTGGGCAGTTGCTTTACCTATTTGGATAATGTCTGCCGTAGCAGTATTTGCTCTTGTTGTTTATCCAGCTATAAACATGACTCTGACGCCAAATATTGATGACCCAAGAACAATTACAGACGAATACTGTCTTGAGCAGCGCAAAAGTATTCCTGGAGGAATACCACCGGTTTCCGATATTCCAATTACTGAAGTTTGCAGAAAGTTATATTTACAAAATAATTGAAATAAAATAATTATTTGAATAATTGATCTCGTTTAATATTATTTACTTTACCATTAAATTTCTTTTTCAATTTTTTACCAAATATATTAAAATTTGAATTAAGCGCTTCCCCAAGTTGAATAGATAGCGCTCGAATCGGAATTTGTCCGTCGTCGCGCCGGTAAGCAACGAGTCATTGATGCACTTGTCGATGTAATTTCGGCGATAAACAACTTATTCTTGAAGTTTATAATAATTAATAATGGCACACGTATCGGGGCCAATTATGGCAAATATGAATCCGGTGGATTCCATGGTACCGGACTGGTTGAAGGCGGAACACAGTACAGGTGTAAGTATTTCAAACCCTACTGTTTTCTACTTTGTTGGTTAGGATGACAAAGCATACTTTAAGTTTCCTAAGATTTTTCAATTATTTACATTTACCAAAATAATACGCCTTTAATCATAAGATTTGAACATTGATTATGAGATGAATGACTTTGTAACAGACTTCTATCATGGCCTGTGAATTTGAAGGTGGTGTTGTTATTGGAGCTGACTCTCGTTCCACCACTGGGTATGTAAATTATTTTAATCATATTTACAACAGTATAACATTTTGATTTTGACATTTTTAAATTACTTTTCTAATTTTCTTTCAGATCCTATGTTGCCAATCGGGTAGCTGACAAGCTGACCAGAGTCACAGATTACATTTACTGCTGTAGATCTGGATCAGCTGCGGATACCCAAGCAATTGCAGATTTTGTTATTTACAATTTAGAATTCCACAGGTAAATGTTTTACATTAAATTACTCTACTGTATTTAAAAATATAACCAAATACAATGTTCTTTACAGAATGGAATTGGGATGTGAACCTCGCGTTGAAACTGCAGCCAACGTTTTCAGAGAATTGTGCTACAACTACCGCGATTCTCTGGTAGCTGGTATTTTAGTAGCTGGCTGGGATCCCATCAAAGGAGGTCAAGTTTACAGTATTCCCGTTGGAGGCATGGTCTCACGTCAGCCCGTTTCGATTGGTGGATCAGGTTCAAGTTATGTATACGGCTACGTTGATTCCAATTGGAAGCCTGGCATGTCTCAGAAAGAGTGCGAAGAACTTGTGTCCAACTGTATGTCCATATTTTCAAGCTCAACGCTCGACGCGATAAGTAATAGTTGCAAAAACTCAACCATCACCTTTTTCCTTTATTTCAGCATTGGCTCTTGCCATGTCCCGTGACGGAAGCAGTGGCGGAGTTATTCGATTAGGAGTAATCACTAAAGACGGCATTCAGCGTAGAATAATTCCTGGAAACCAATTACCCAAGTTCTACGAGGGCTAAATCCTACCGACAACATACAAAACTCGCGAAAAACATTTACGAGCCTAAGCTGGCGTTTTCTTATGATTTTTTTGTTAACGAAAGAGAAAAGAGAGAAAGATACTAAAATATTGAATATTCTGGCATTTGATAAAAATAATAAATAATGATAAAAAAGAAAAGACAATCGCTGTTCAAGCTGATATCCAATTGTCCGCTCTAATCAGTTAATAGTTTAAGCTCTATGTAAAAGGACGCGCGCGCGCTCTCGGGGCTATTGCAAGCTCTTGCCAGCTAAACGCGCGCGTCCTTCAATCGCAACCACTGACAACACACGAATCTGAAGCGTATCGGCATCCGCGAGGCGTTACCCCCGCTAAATTGTAAATCCTCTTAAAGTAGCATCTCCGCATCGGTGATCCGTAGATCTCAGTAGGGCAGAGGGGGAGCAGAGATAGAAGAGAGTCTTGCCGAGACGCGACAGAGAGAGAGAGAGAGAGAGAGAGAGAGAGAGAGAGAGAAGGCGGAAGAGAAAGGCTTGCTCGCGTTGGCTGGGATATGTGCGAGTCGAATTTAGGCCGTATTATCCACTTGGCTGGCCGCGACACTTATGCGCCCATTGTCAGCTTTAACGAGAAAATAGCCGGGCGCGCTGCGCCAGGGGAGAGAGAGAGAGAAAGAGCGGGCGCTCGCGAGCACGCGACCCGGCCACGCGCGCCCGAGACGTACTCGGGCGCTTGGCTTGTCAGCATCGCTATAACTCAAAAGTGTAGGCGCTTTCGGGGCTCGTTGTCCCCTCCTCCCTGGCTCGCATATCCTCGTCCACGGAGGCGTGTGCCGTTCCACCCGCGGCGTACTCTGCAGCCTCTCGCTAATAATCGAAGGATAATCAAGAGGCGAGAAGAAGGCGAACTCACGGAGGCGGAGAGAAATGGAGTCGAGCGGAGGATCATCGGGCTCGATCAGCGGAGCAGCGGCGAACAACGAGGCGTTCGGCTCTTTTGGGGCTAGTCCGCCGGGCGACGAGATGCCGTCGGTGCAGGAGGTGATAAGCTCCCTGCAGAACTTCGGCCCGCCGGACTACGCGATATTCGTGGCGATGCTGCTGGCCTGCGGCTGCATCGGCGTCTACTTCGGCTTCGTCAAGCGGTCGCGCGGCGAGGCGGAGTACCTCGTCGGCGGGCGCAGCATGCGCACCTTTCCCGTCAGCATGAGCCTCATAGCGAGCTTCATATCGGGCATATCGCTCCTCGGCACGCCGACCGAGATCTACGTACACGGGACGAGCTACCTTTGCATCGGCTTCGGCGTCCTCCTCGTTGGCTTCATCATGGCCAACGTCTATCTGCCGGTCTTTCACGATCTACAGCTGACCAGCACGTACGAGTACCTCGAGCGCAGGTTCGACAAGAAGATACGCATACTCGGCTCTGTACTCTTCGCCATTGGCATTGTAATTATTACATGTTTATTTATGTGTCTATGCTACGCGCGTCCCTGGATTTTCTCGGCGTGGATTTACTCCAGCGTATATCAAGCGCGCTCGCTGTTATTATTACGTCGATTCTTTTTCCCCCCCTTGTTATTTCATTACGCGCGTTCGCCCGCAGTGTACGGGAGCACGAACGCGGTGAGCTCGTATATTAGGATATAAAGTTCGCATTACAGAGATTGGCCGATTTAAAATCCTCGACGCGATGATGACGACGAATGCGAGGCTTCCCGCTCAGTCCCGTGTACAATGGATATGACGCTGGTAACGTGGCATCAAAGTACGATATTTTTCTTTATCAATACGATATATTGTGCGGGTGCTCGGATCGAAGATACCCCTCCTCCGTAAACAATAAGAACAATTCTATAACTCTTTTGATCGTATACGACGTACAGACGGAGACACGCACGTGTTCGTTTCAGATAACTTGGCTGCCAATCGTCATCTACGTGCCCGCTCTCGCCTTCAATCAAGGTATATATACCTCCGGGGGGGGGGGGGGAGAGGCACTTTGTTCGTTCCTCTAGCGAGACGTATTCCAGAGCTTACTACTGCTGCTATTCTTTCGTACTTGACGGCTCTCCCCGCCCCCCTACCCGCATTACTCTCATTAACTTTCGTCCAAGAATATAACGGGCCTAAAATCCGGTACTGTACTTCTCTCTCTTTCAATTCGAATCGCTATTACGTACACTGTATATGCACTCCTGCTGCTTTTTTTGTTAATAACTTTCGTTTATTCCATCCAATACGCCAATAAATATAACACAGATACGCACTCTATAATATTACAGTTCATACACGTCGAAGCGCTTTTCTTTTCTCCGCTAACGCAATATCGCGCATTGTATTGTACGGATTCTCTTCCAAGTAGAAAAGGTCTAGGCTATAGTCAGACGGGCGCGCGCGGGGCTTGTTTTACACGCGTTCGTTTGAAAAAAAAAACGCGAGAGGCGAAGAATAAGACAGAAAGAGGAGAAAATATACTAGCTTTTCCCGGGCCTTTTTTTCCCACTCGTTCCAGTTACCGGCGTTAACATCCACGTCGTCACGCCGTTCGTCTGCGTCGTCTGCATCTTCTACACCTGCGTGGTACGTTTTTTCATTTTTTATTCTTTTTCATTAATATAATAGCGAATGTAACGAGCACGAGCTTTACGAACGAGCTCTCTTGTAAAAAAAAAGTCAAGTGCGTAACGCAAACACTTCAGCAACTTTGACATTGGGATTTCCCAATAGACAGACGCGATAAAAAAAGTGAATGAGAGATCGTTCGTATATAAAGTAGGTTTATGTCTTGTACACGAACCGATTTCACATATCCGTCGTAATGTTACAAGCGAAAGATTAAATTTTACCTATAAGCATATGCGGCTACAGCTGCTTTGAGAAAAAAAGTTAAAGCATTAGTCGCGGCGGCGCCGAGTATAATTGTAGGGCGGACTGCGCGCAGTAGTATGGACAGATTTCGTTCAGACCTTCATCATGTTCGGAGCGATGCTGCTGATCGTGGTGAAAGGCACGTCGGACCTCGGCGGCCTATCCGTCGTAATCAGGCGCAATCTCGACTCGGGTCGTCTCGAGATGCCGGCGTAAGTAATACATGTAACAATAATATACATTCCAAAGTAGCGATACATTTATGTAATCTTGTGCAATGGGGGGTATTCAGAACCGACTGGAGTCCTCTGACTCGTCATACAATCTGGTCCCTGGTGCTCGGCGGCTGCGTCCACTGGCTCCAGATCTCCGCTATCAACCAGAACATGATACAGCGCTACCTGTCGCTACCGACGGTCGAGCACGCCAAAAGGTGCGAGCAAGCTTAGAGCGACGTATCTTGCAGTTTATTCATCTTTTTACTTGTTAAACTCAGAGCTCTATGGACCTTCATCTTCGGCGTCCTCCTGCTGATCGGTACTTGCGGCTACGCCGGCATGCTCGTCTACGCCTGGTACCACGAGTGCGATCCTCTGACGACCAAAGTAAGCACGCTGCTTTTTTTTTTTAAATCGAAGATTGTTTCTTGAATACACGACTGTGTCTCCCGCTACGCTTATCTTAAGCTTGCCAGAGCTAAGGATCAGCTGTTGCCTCTGCTCATGATGAACATCCTTCAAGATCTGCCAGGCCTCCCCGGGCTTTTCGTCGCCGGTGTATTTAGCGCGGCCTTGAGGTACCACATACGAATATGTCAAAAAAAAAAATAAATCCAATTTTACGTATCGCATGTGTCGGCTTAGCTCGCTCTCGACCGGTCTCAACTCCATGGCGGCTGTAATCCTCGAGGACTTCATCAAGCCATTCCGCAAGCAGCCCCTCAGTCCGAAGGCCGTTGATTGGCTTATGAAGCTCAGCGTACTGATTTTGGGCGTCATTTGCGCCGGCCTCGTTCTCGTAGTCGAGAAAGCCGGCTCTCACGTGCTACAGGTAGACATATAATTAATTTATCGATCGATCGCTTGTTGATGTGTTTTTTGTTTTTCATTTCAGCTCTCGATGAGCTTGAGCGCTATTACCAGTGGCCCATCCCTCGGGATATTCAGCATGGGCGTGCTGGTGCCGTGGATCAACGCCAACGTACGTAAACGTTCAACTCTTTCAATGGACATGCTTTTTTTTCTAACAATTTTATAGATAGCAAGTTAAAAAAAAAACGATTCTGGAAACTCATACGTCTCGGTACGCAGGGCGCTCTTATCGGAGGACTCTCTGGTCTCGCGTTTATGGGCTGGATTAGCCTGTCCGCCGAGGCGGCGATAACGACTGGAAAAATTCGGTGAACGTATCAATTTTATGGCTCTCTCTCTCTCTCTCGCTCGGTCTCTCAAGCGAGGCGCATGGGAAGCTAATGAAATCGTTTAAAATAATGTGTGTTGCGCTCGTTGCAGATTCGACGAGAAGCCAGTGAGCACCGAGGGCTGCACCTACTCCTTCCAGCAATCGGAGAACTTGCTTCTTCTACTTCCGCCGGAGACTCTGTTGAACGATCCGGAGGAGGGGTAAGCGTGTCACCTGCGCGCGTTTGCCGGGTTACTTTTAAATCGATGACGAGCGGCCGCAATAGTTTCTAACGAGCGTTTTTTTTTTCCAGAGAGCCATGGGCGGTGTACAGATTGAGCTATTTGTGGTACACCGTGGCGGGCACTTTGGTCACGATGACTATCGGCCTTATCGTCAGCCTCGTTTCCTCGGAAAATATTGATAAACTAGATCCGGCACTTGTCGCTCCGTTCATTCGCAAATATCTCTGTCGTCAAGAGTCGACGGATTTCCAGCAAGTTGAGGTGCGTTGAATTGATGCGTTTTAATTTTTATGACGAAAGTATAACGATTATTTTTTTTTCTCTTTTTGCAGGTAATTAAATCGAACGTACGCAAAACCAATGATAGTCCATCATCGCATGATAGAATTGACGAGGAGAGAGATAGTTCCGCATTGTGATTGTACATTGTTTTTTTTTAATTGTTAATATGCGATTAAAAACAGTATTGTCGAAAATAGACAAATTTACTCTTTTTTTTTAAAACTTTTTTACGCAGTGATGAAAAAAACAACGTGTTATAATTTTGATGTTTGTAAATGCATGTTTACAAATGTTTCGTAGTTGTTATGAATTTTAATAAAAACAAAAAAACATAATTAGCAATATCAAACATTTGAAAATTTCCTAATTTTTCAATGCTGAACACATTAGATAAGACGATGAGTAATAATTTTAGCATTTTATTTGTCATGTACTCATATTTATACATAATTTATCTTGATTAAACATGAGATTATGAGGTAAATATTAAAAATATAATGTTGTACGTATTTACTAAACAATGAAAGTGCTTAATATATATTTATACACCTATGTTTTATAATAGCTCATAATATTTCTATTACAGATTAATTGGCGATTTTCCCTTTCCATACACATTTATATTTTTATAAAAATGCTATATTTATAGTATGATTGACAAAAATAGTTCTTTGCTATTGCATTTGATACAAAGATATTTTACATCAATAATTTTTCACTTTATAAAAAAATTCACTTGGTCACAATCATTAGTTTCGTTCGTCAATTACAACAGTTTTGATTTTATAAAACACTCACAGTGCAAAATAGAAGAGATACGTAAAAATTGGCCTTTTTTAATGCAAATTATCAAATGACTTTAGTTTCGTGTACTAAAATAGTATTAACTATGAGCTTAAAATTTATTTAAACCTTTAAATATTATATTTACATGATATACTATTTTATATTAAGATTAATAAGCATATTTCAGTCGATGGGCTATGGATCTATAGGTTGGCTATATAATAATAACATTAGTATTTAATAAAATATTCATGTAAAGATAACAATTTTTGTACTTATTTTCATTAACTTTTTTGTACTGATTGCCGTAGTTCGATGAATACATTTTAAACTCGAAGTTATATCGTTCCTTTTTTGCACGTACATTAAATAAAAAAAAGTCTAACGAACGTAAGATCTTATTTCCTTTTTTTTTTCCTGTCGAACAGAAATACAAAATTATAAAAATCTATTTTTACATATATACGTACATAGCTAAATTAACCAGATTATCTTGATATCATTAATATCGATCAGTCGTTGATATAACGTTAAAAAAATGTCGAGTACTTAATTAAGTACATCACCGAGCGGCGCGGGTGATGATTTTAACCAAGATATAAATACTAAAGAGCTGAGTAATTTTTTGAATCCAATACAGCCTGCAATAAAATTACGTCAGTTGTTTAGTTGAAATAAAAGCTACAGGAAAGCAGGTATATAAAGCACAAATGTTTTTATGTAAATATTTTTATCTAAAAGCTCGAAAGCTTTAAATAATAGAAAAAATAAAAGAAATCGTTGAAAAAAAGTTATACATCTATAAATATATTAATCGAAAAATAAAATACTCACTTGATAAGCTTGCTTCTAGCTTTATCAATCGTATCAGGGCTGTCTTTGAGAACGTACTTTCTGATTCCCAGCACGTACTGATTAACGTAAACCTCCCAATCCATGTTCGATATGTCGACGTTGAAAGGCTGCTTGCTACCGTCGACCGTCGAGTTTTTTATCGATTTTATCAGCTCCTTCATGTTCTCCGCGTGAAAGTACCACTCGTGATTGGCGAAAAATTCGCCGGACTTGGTAGCGCGCAGCGTGCGTTTCGTTATCTTGACGCACCTAAGAAAGACGACAAGGCAGCGTTATAGGACCCGAGTCGTTTGAAGCTTAAAATTAAAGCAGAGAGAAAAAAAAGAAATTGGACTAACTGGGGCTTGCTGCCGCGACAGCGGAGTATGAGGTCGAAGACGAAGGCGGGCAAGAAGTGAAGCACTGCGACGGCGAGCTTGTGGAGCAGCTGGTTCGAGCGGTAGGTGACGTGCGGGTACCACATGACGTACTTGCTCGGCGACTCGATGGCGTACTTGCGCGTCAAGCCGCCGATCTCACCCCACCTGCGGTACACGCGATCGAGCATAAGTCTCCGTATGTGCATCCGTTGCAAAAAAAAAAAAAATGAAATGAAAAAAAACCACAATTTACTTGATGGGATTGAAGCTGCCGCTGGTGCAGTTGTAGACGCGGAAGGAGCAGGCGTCGGCGCTGCCGTAGCGGGCGGTGCGGCTGGTCGAGACGTGCCAGGCCGCGCAGACGAGGGTGTCGACGACGTAGTCCACGGGGACGATGTCGACGACGCACTGGGGCTGGCAGAGGATGCTGCGCACCGTACCTCGGCCTATCTCCATGAGGATGCCTGAGCCAAGAGGGTGGCGGTTGAAAAGCTGTGCGCCGGGTGGGGGAGGGGCAGACGGGCTTACCGGTGATGCCGCATACGTTGTCGATCCAGCCTGGAAAGGGCTCCTGGAAGGCGGCGCAGACGATGCTCGGCCTGACTATCGCCACCGCCGGCAGGCCCATGCTCTTCGCCAGGACAACCTGCTCGGCAAGGCCCTTGGTCAGGGTGTAGGTGTTGGGGTGCTTTCCCATCAGCTTCTTCTCCAGCACGGCCATCGTCTCGTCGTCGAGGTTCTCGCACATGTCCATCACCGTTTGCGGCTTCACTTTCGTGCTTCAGATTGTTCGCGATTATTCAATTATTTTTTTTTTTTAATACAATTTGCGCGTAAACAAAGGAATTATAATCGAAAACGCGATTGTACAGAGATAATAGTGAAATAAATAAAAAAAATATAATAATATGCAATGCCGGCCGACCTGTAGACCATCTCCTGAATGTCGCGGAGATCGGCGTTGCTGTAGGCCGTGCTCACGTGAACGAGACTGAGGAGGTTGGCCATGCCCTTGCAGAGGTCGACGATGCGGTCGGTGCCGCGGGTGTTGAGGTTCACCGCGGCCTTGATCGGCTCGTCGAAGCGCACCGTCGCCGCGCTGTGAAAGACCACGTTCACCCGCTGCATCAGCATCGTACGGTCCTCGTGGCTTAGGCCCAACTCCGGCAGGCCGACGTCGCCCTTGACCGGGAAGAGCTTGCTCAGCGCACCCGGGCATTCCCAGCGTATGCGATCGAACACCTGATGCCGATTCGGTTGTTATAGGCTAGTCGTTACACGCACGCGGACGGAATTATACAGAGATATGCGACCAACCGGGTTCTCCAGGAGTTCGGTAAAGCGCTGCTCGATGCTGCGGCCCCGCTTCGGCCGCATCAGGACGATTATGCTGCCGAGGCTCGGGCAGGAGCGCAGGAGCTTCTCGATGAGGGCCTTGCCGAGGAAGCCGGTCGCCCCGGTCACCAGGACGACCGCCTCCGCGTAGAACGCCTCGACGGCCGAGCCCGTGCTGCCCGGGGCCAGGCTTATCGGCTGCCGCTGCCCGAGCTTGTTCGTATCCGGCTGGGCTATTGGCTTTTTCGGCTTCTCCTCCGACTGCCGCGACTGAATGTTGTTGTTGTTGTTGCTGCTGCTGCTGCTGCTGCTGCTGCTGCTGGTGGTCGAGCCGTTACGCTGCTCCACCGCTGTCTCGCAGGTTTGCGCGTTTGGCGTGCCCATCTTGCGTTACTTTATCGATGTGCGTGGGACTTTGGGTTTTTCTTTTCCGGTTGATCGAGTCACCAGCTGGAAATTGTAATTGGCCGGTCTTTTGCTTTACGAAGGAGGACACTTTCTACGGGTTCGTTACTTAATCGACAGATAATTTTGGCAGAAACGCTGAAATACGGGCTTAGAAAGGATTATATGCCGATGTGCTAGAGGCTCATTGAGGTGCATATATCGAAACGAGTGCAGTTATTACATCGAGTTGACGCTTATCAAAAGAGAACGTATTACGTGTCGCGCGATGAACGGGAAAAACCCCGGAGATGCTGAAAAGGCCCCCGTGAATGTCTAACGAGTATACGCAAACAACGAGAAAACGCGTACAGTGCTGTAAGCCTTACGTCCGAGCGCAAATAAAATTTCCAAAGCCTCGAAATACCTGGTAACAATTTTCGTTTTTTCCCCGTCTCTTATGCGCGTGCACAGGCGTTAAAGCTCGATAATCGGCCAAGTCGAACTAAAGGTGTTTACGCGGAGCCGAAGACGACGCACTTTGACTGTCTCGAGGCAAAAGCCGAGAGCGATTGCTAATTACACACGCGACGAAGACGAATGGCTCTCCGTTCCGGCCTGGCTTATAATTACCACTTTGCTCGGGGGGGGGGGGCAAAAAGAAAACTTTCCTTTTTTTTCCTCCGTTTGACAATGCCGAATGTATCGACCATTCTTTTTTATTTTTCTCAATTATAAATATGTCAACGGATTAAAGGTGTATAGGCGGTGTGTATTAAAGCGCGCGAGTATTGATAAAGCGTGGTAACGTTTTTTTTATTTTTATTAAAAATAAGACCGACCGAACAATGGCAGCGTCGCTTTTCAAAGGGTCAATCGTGAATGTTTCAAACTAAAACGATCGCGCTTCTGTCCGACATATGAATCCCCGCATCTAGCCAGTCCTCTCCGTATACGTATACGTAATTGCGAGTAAAAGCGTAACCTAAGCAAAGTCTCCGATAATAAAAGCGATTTTTCCTTATCCCTGCAGAGAGAGAGAGAGAGAGAGACACGACGACGTAACAGCCCAAGACTCACCCTTATCCCGCGTAGCCTCGGCCGGGTGGGGGGGGGGAGGAGGGCCGTCGACGAACGAAGCCGCGGCGCGCATTCGCGGTCGACAAGCGGAAGAGGCAGTTAAAAAAGACGATCGGGACGAACTGGGGGTAGGCGATGGTGAGGGGGTGGGCCGAGGGTGCTGCGACGCGCTGGCGGCTAGGCGCGACCTCGTTCGTAATCGCGATCGATATAATGTACAATATATAGGCGCACACACCTGATCCTCTTCTCTGGTCAGACTGCCATCGGTGCACACTTATCCCCCTCACCCTCTATATATCTCTCTTATCCGACAGCTTACCCTCGACTAGCTCTTACGATTGTCGAGATTATCAACTGCTTTTCCCAAGAATATTCCGTACGGATATTCCGGCGCGCGCGGGGGAAGGGGGGGGCGCAATGTCGGCTTCGCGTCCGGCCGCTATACTGAGAGCGCGTTTTCAGCTCGCGCTGGCAGCGGCGGCGACTATAGGCCGACATTATACATCCCCCCACGGACGTTATTTTATACATACGTAGCCGCCAAGTGGGTATATAAGTTGGAATCTAGAGTAGTGGAGAGAGGGTGGGAGCCGTGCTTTTTCATCGTCCCAATTAAGTGTGTGGGTGGCGCGAGTGTGTATATATAAGCCTCAGACCCTCAAGGCGCTGGGTCGCCTGCTCGCTTCGTATTATTGTGCGTAGACGGACCGTCTAAATCGATGCGTCCTAAGCAAAGGGGTGAGGCTGGGGGGAGGGCTAGTTTTAACGAGGGCCAAGTTCTAGCCGCGGCCGCCGAGCGGAAGTTTACCAACGACTCTGTTTCGTATGTACACCTGCTCGTGTATATTGCTGGCGTATAGAGCCATCAGATGGCGATAGCGATAAGGCTTGCAATGTGTCAGCCGCGCGCAAACGCCTAAGCTTGCATTGTGATTTGTAAATATTGTATACGCGAGACTTGTGGCTAAGCGGTATATTCGATGTAAGTAAGCCGAATTATTATGAAACCGATGGTTTATGATTTTTATCGAAGATCCCGTTCATCGTTTGAATTATGTATTCGTGTAAGAACGCATCTAGTTTATTGTATAGCGTGTTGGTTACGTTATCGTTGTTGGGAAGGATTAGAATCGTTACAAATATTATATGGATTTACTCACTGTTTACCGTCGATTTGAGCTTTCGACGAATCGCAAGTGTAGAACGGCTCTTGGGTCGTAGTCGGACGGAATACAAGCAGCAGCGGCTGGAAAACAAAAATATATCGCGAACGATATACGATTAACAATGCAACTCTTTACCTTTCTTCTTCCCTTAGGGGGAAAAAAAAGCAGAGAAAAGGAAAATTTCACTCGGTATACCCGAAACAAACACTGATATCAACGAGGCACTTTGAATATTCCCAATAAAAACAACGAGAGAGCGAGAGAGAGAGAGTGAGATAAAAAAAGAAAACCCCGGGGAAAATAGCAAAAGCGGAAGCTGCTGCTACTGCTGCTGCGAGGCCGAGCAAAGTCCGGACTGCTGGGCCAGAGCGAGAGAGCTCGACGGACGATCTCGCGGCTGGGCCCGCGCGAGCGAGAGTACACGGGATCGCGCGCGGGAGAGGCTCCGCGGCGTTTGGGGGGCCCGCGAAAGAGGATATTACGCAAGTATGGAGGTCGGCCGTTTACACCCGGAAGCACTTTCTTCGGCCAGATGCATAAGTCCCCTCCTGCTGCCGCTGCATGTCGCGGCTCGCATGGTGAGAGTGGTCCCGCCGGATAAAAGTGAGAGTGCACATATCTATATATACGTACGTCCTCGGCAACACCCCCCTTCTCCTTCTGCATTCGATCGTCCTTTCCAGAGTGTATAGATTTTTTTTTCATTTCGCGCGAGTCTGCTGGTAAATTATTTTTCGATTCTTTTTAGGGAAGATAAGAGGGCGAAGAGAATGTATAAGCTTGCGGATTATCGCGTTCGGTGATTCAGAGGCGCAGCCGATTTTGTGTATGATCATTCGAGGATGCTAATCGATGAGCATTTTAGATCGTAGATCATAGAGATTCGAAGATTCAATATTAACGGGCTTATGGACACGTATAAATCGAATGGAAAAAGAGAGAGATAGATAAGGTGGTAGGTATATAAAAAAAAACGCGTGATAAATCGCGGGGAGAGGTCCCCCCCTTCCAAAATCGTTTCGAGACGGCGGAGCGTCTGTTTTGCAATTCACTCGCGTCGATATATATTCTCCTCAACGTCCGGCATTCTGTAAAAAATCTGTTAACATTTGTCTTCTTTCGATAAATAATTCATTATGTCTGCACGTTGTTTTTATTCATAATTAACAAAAAAAAAAAAAAAAGAGATGAAGAGTTAAGAAAAAAAAAATGTGAAAAGACTGCGTAAATCGTCGAGCTTTTTCGAAAGCTCGCCTGCTAAGGGTATTTTCCAAGGCTATAGGGCGCGTATAAAGGAAAAGGGAGAGAAATGGCTTTGGTTATACTCCCAATATCGGTGTGTAGACGGACTTTAAAAGCGCCAGAGGCTTTATAATCCCACGGAGTAGCTGCTTAAGCCTAGCTTAATGCCTCTCTCGCATATTGGTTTTCGGAAAACGAGTTGGCTGTTTGTCGATGCGCGTCTGTCTCTCTACTTTTTCCTCCCTTGTCATCGCGATGTCTTTTAGAAGAAACTTTTCCCCCGACAAAGTGCGTAGGCGTACAAGTGCGGCGTATTTTCAAATTTTCATAGCCTCGAGAAAAGAAAAAGTAATTTGCGATTGTTCGAGGCAGATGCGAGAGAAGCCCTTCCTTCTTCTTCTTCTTCTTGCTTTTGAAAATTAAAATGTGCCTTGATTGACGTTTGTCCGACGAGAAAGGTATGGCTTATTATATTCCGAAAGTGTACATGTCGTTATAAACAGCCGGTAAATTTTATATGTGGCAGACTTGCGTCAACCGAATAAATCAAATAGAAAAAAATTTATGTATAGTCGAGACGACCGAGAGACATTTTTGTTGTTGTATTTCTTATCATAAACAATTCGTTTTTACAGATATACAGTATAGAGAGCGGTAGCGAAGCACATTATTAGCCGATGACGCTAATGACTGAGCAGCTCTTTTTTTATTATCGCATCGCTGAATTCTTAAATAAGTCAAGTTGATTGATCGGACAGCCGTACAAATTCACGGAAAAAAGAAACTTGCGCTTTTTTATTCTTATCCACGTTTGTAGCTGTAGTGGGATTGAATCTTTGGCACACAAGAGAGAAATCAGCGCGCGCGCAAGTTTAGAGAAACGAGAAAAAGGGAGAAAAATCCGATTGCGAAATAAAGGCGCGATTGTACCGGAAAAAAACGTTGAATTGCGCGCAATTCGATTTCAAGCGCTTTACGGTGCAATCAACAAGAAAAAGAACAACTTTTGTCGCTCGGTTAATCAGTTGCAATTGAGACGAAGAGAGAAACAAAAAGCATATAATGTATCTATATACGTAATCGAATAATCCAAGAAAACGAGCGATACGTTCAATCAATCAAGTGTCCCCGGTAAAGCGCGTATATTCAAAACAATAATAATATATGTTAACGCACTTGTACAAAGGCACCGAGTATAAATAAACAAACGAACGCGACGAAAGCAACAATAACAAAAGAAAAAAAAATCTGGAGATGATCCAAGCAACGAAACGCCTCTACACACCTATTTACACGAGAAACCAGAGAAAAAGAGCGCTTGTACCGCGCACGTATTGGCCGCAGCGGGCGCGCGCGCGTTTCGTAATCAAACGAACGGCAATAAACGGGATTACAGCGGGCGTATATACGTGTGCGCCGGTCGGCGCAGTCACTTTGCCGGACCCGCGTATACATACGTGTAAGCAGGCACGAATACGCAAAGAGGAGGGGGAGGGGTGTCCGGCTCTTTCGCAGCTTCGGCATCGGAGAGAAAATGAGCCGGAGACAGCGCGAGAGACGCCGCTGCCGGACTTTCCTTTCGCCAATTTCTCCAAGCGCGCATGCACGCGCGCTGCTATACTATACAATTCGGCTTACGTTATACGAGAGCGTGCGTGCAGTTACATGACGCCCTGTACATATATGCTCTCGTCGTAAATATAATACGAACTCTCTGTTAATCGCGCGCGCCTTTTGGAATACGGATATATCTGCGTTTGGCAAAGTGCGAAGGTCGCGTGCCGATTAGAAGGCCGGTTCTCCGTCGACCCGGTTATTTGTCTGGCTTGGGGGAGGTCGCGGTTGCTCCCCCCCCCCCATCGGCGGCATGCGCGTGGGAGGAGGAGGCGCGTAACCGGCGAGTTAGCCACCAAAATCGCTCGCTCGCGCGCGCCGGGATGATTAAGCGAGAAGCCATGCCGCTCGCGTGCCGATTCTAAAAATACGAGCTTTACGGCTATTTATACCGGCCTGACATCACTCGCGCGCCAATATGTGTATATGAAGAACGAGAGACTCTGCGAGAGAGAGAGAGAGAGAGAGAGCAAGTGGGGGAGAGCGCGACGACGTACCGAGTTATAAGCCGGTCGATAAGAGAAAACCGCTCGGCGGCCCGTTCAGCGGAGGAGGAGGGGGGCGCGGGGAGGAGAGAGAAAAACAAATAGCGCCGCGCGTTCCGTGATGATGCCGCTGCCGCTGGCTATAAGTATGCGAGAAACTCTGGAAACTGACCTTACGCATCGCGTCGGCCCCACCGCGACGCTCTTCTCCTCGCCTCCTCCGTTTCTTTTTTTGCGAGCGCGCGAGACTGATGCTCTATCGCGCCTCTCTCTCTCTCTCTCTCTCTCTCGCGGCGCCGGTTTTTATCGAATATTAATTTGCCGAGAGAGTCTTTATCGGGCAAGAGAGCGCGCGACCGATATCTTCCTTCTCTTCGTTGCTTGCGCTTTTTACCAAACCACCAGCGCGAAATATATTTTCGATTCTTGCGCCTGCCCTAGCGACTAGAGCGACCGACGAAAAAATGTTTGGAGTGCTTTTTACGAAATTCACGCTGCGCGAAAGTCCAACGCAAATGGTTTGATCGCTATATATCTCGCGCGCATGGACTTGCCTGATAGTTTTTTTTTTTCATTCGTATGAGTATGTAGTGTGAAATAAAGCGGGAATGATGTATCGATTGAATCAATAAAGCGTAGCTGGTATATTAATGATATTTACAAAGTGTCAACATATACAGAATTACATATAGGAACGTTTGAGCATATTAGGCTTATACTCAGAAAATCAACGAAGTAACAAGGAAAAGAATGAAAAATTAATTCACTAGCGTCTAGAAGAGTAGCGCGATCAATTTTCTCAGTGGATATAACGAGAAATCATTGCGTGCGCCTATACGTAAAGCTAATGCGCGCGAGAGAGAAAGAGCGAGAGAGAGAGAGCTCTGTCTACGTCCGAGAGAGCGATGACGCGTGTGCGTCGGAGGATCGCTCGTTCTCTCTCTCTCTCTCTCTCTCTCTCTCTCTCTCTCGCGGCGTTTAAGAATAAGAGGCTCGCTATGCGTTAATTTTAGCGCGTCCCTAATGTAAATGACTTCTAAATTGCGAGCGTGGCTGCCGTCACGCGCCTCCGTATACCGCGGAGCCCCTCGATTATGGTAATGTATGCGAGAGAGCGTTCTCGCGCGACTCTCAAACCTCAGACGTGTGTATGGACACACACATGGCACTTTTTTTTTGTTTTTTACTTTTTCTCTCTCTCTCTCTCTCTCTCTCTCTCTCTCTCTCAACACGACACCTCAAGCGCGCTTTTCCATTTCTGCCCGGGCTCTGTCTTTCGGCGGGGTTATTCCCAGACGTTGCACCATCGCCGAAACGACCATCGACCGGCAATCGATTCGACGAACGGACATTTTCGGATCCTGACGTCCGCCTCGTCACCTCCACCGCCTCCTCGCACCTATCCTGCGAATTTCGACGCTGCGCTTGAAGGCTGTATATTATTAGGGCTCGGCTATACATAGAACTGTCGTAGGTGCTTATTGATTAATGCGTACATTACCCCCTACCCAAAAATGAGAGATAATAGTCATCTATCGATCGATCGATTAAATTATTAGCCGCCCGTCAAACATTCTCCGCATACCGATCTCTCGAAGATATATCAAAATGGGAATTTATTTTATCTAGCTTTCATCGCCGGAATTCATTCATTAGACAAAAATCTCACTCGTTTTTTTTTTACTCTTTGTTTTAATATAGTGGTACGCAAAAAATATGTGGATAACCGTTTTCACGAATAGAAAAGAAAAAAAATGTCAATAAATAAAATAAACGTATGAATACAAGCGTACACGAAGCTCGGGGCCTCTCTTTCTCGAGATAACGCGTCGCGACAGGAGCGAGAGAGAGAGAGAGAGAAAAGCGCTGCAGCAGCAAAGAGATATAGGAGTGGCGAGAGAACGGGGGCCGTCGTCCTTTACCTCATTCCTCGTCGTCTCTTTTTTTATTTCGGCCACGCTATAGCCTCGCTCCCTTTCTCCGCGGCTGCTCCGCCGAAATTCTCGCGTCTACGTTGGCCCGATCACGTACATCTCTCTCGGGCGTGTTCCTTGGAAAACGGCGTGCGCAAAAAAAAAGAGCGAAAAAAAAAGGTGAGCAAAAGATTGCGCCGAGAGAGAGGGAGGGAGGGAGAGAAAGGCGCGACGAGAGAGTGGGGGGGGATGTATTCAGAGGGAGCAAGGAATCCATCGGCACGCGGTGGAGCACCGGTGGTTTCCGGTCCTCCCACGGCCACCGCCGCCGCCGCCGGCGTCTTCGCAACTTTTAAGCTTTAGGGGTTGAGACAGGCGCCCTTTCGAGGGCCGTCTGGATAACCGACGCCGCCCCTCATTCTCTCGGGACTGCAACAGCCGGATATCGTAAATCTTCGGATGCGCTTCTCCTTTGCAGACCGTTTAACCGCCGTATAGTCGCTGATTCGCGCGCTCTCCTGCACGCGGTGAAAGTTTTCGGAATGCAATTTCGGAGCAGGGGGGGGGGGAGTAGAGTCAAACTGCTGAATTCCGTGCAGCGGGCGAGTGTGTGTGCGCGCGCTCTGTTCGATGCCCCGCCGCTTTAATTTGCTCGGCCTCCCCCTCCTACTCGTCTTCTTCTTTTTCGCGGCTTTCGAATACGCGGGGATACCGAGAAAAACTATAACTGATTCTAAGCTTCGCGCACGCGTGTTCTTTGTGAATCAGACTCTTTTCGAACGTGACTCTCTCTCTCTCTCTCTCTCTCTCTCTCTCTCTCAGCTAGTGTGTATACTATATGCCTCGCGCGCCGCACACCCCGCCCCCCCTGGAGAAAGTTTATTTCAATTTATTTTTATATAAATACACGTTTATTCGGATAAACACGCGCGAGAGTGCATGGAAATTTTTCGGGGGTCGGGGGTGGGCCAGCTATTTGACTTTTCTTTATTTAACTTGCCGGACAATGAAACTTTTATGTGCGCTTTGTAAATATTGTTTCTAAGCCATTCCTTTATGTTGGAATGCTAATCCTTTGATCTTCTATGTTATATAGACTATTTTCGTTCCTGGTACATGCCTAAGCTTCATTGGAATTTTGATATTATCGAGAGTAAAGTGTGTTTTGATAATTTTAATTAACACGCGATTTTTCTGGCTAGTTTAAAATTAACCTTCTAAGCGCACGTGCAACAGTAATAAGTATTTTTCTTTTGACTTTCCGATTACAAAATGATTCATGAAGTCCGGTAGTTCGGAGAAAGAACGAATTATATAATAAAAAATAATACGAATCGTTAATTGGAATTACGGTTATCGCCGTTATTTGCGACGAAACCCACCAAAAACAGTATCAATTGATTTTACAAACGATACGCGCGCAAATACTTAGATCGCATACCTGAGATTACGAAAATATAAAAATGTCATCGAGATTAAAATCGCGAATTTTTTCAAACAATTGAATACCGATCTTCGATTTGAAAATTGGCCATACTTGACGAAAGTAGCACTTCGCTGCTATTATTAGTATTTTTTTCGTTATTCACGTGACCAAACGCGTATATTTTCTCTCGGGGTAAACAAAAAGAAAAAGTATAAACACGCCAAAATACCAAAGAGTTTTCATTCGTGAATCACGAAAAGTATAAAAAAAAAGAAATGCGAAAAAAGAAAATATAATTAAATCTAGGTCAACAAACATATTTTCACATAATTGCGTAATCGATATTATACGCCGAGGAAAGAATCAAATTTCGAGGGTGGTATGTACACACACACGCGCACACGCGTTCAATACACTCCACATCCGGCAATTCCACGTTTTATTTTCATAAATTGATGATAGAGACAGAGAGCAGAGCAAAGCTGCATGTCATTGGAAAATTCTATAAGCGACAATAATTGACAGTCTTTAGTCGATCAGTTATCAATTTGCTCGCGGCGGGCCGAAGACGCAAATAAAACATTGTCGTCACCAAATGTAATTAAAAACGAATTTTCTATCGGCGGGCGTGTACGGTTCAATTATAGACATCGGCGCTCCCGCATGTGTACGTACGCGCGCCATCGGAAAATAATAGTAATACAAAGATCATCAGATATTCCGGCGAACGTTGTATTAATAAAGCCATCGGCTGCCTCGTTGCTCGATATGAATAATTGTTTTATTTCGAATTCAAAGAAACATAGGAAAAAAGCTACAACTCGGCGCTTCGCCGGGACGATCTAACGACTCGCTCGTGTACAATCGCGTACACAATCAGTCGACGTTTATAGATAGTATACGCGCTCTAATAGCAATCCATCATTATATCCCCGATTTCGGTGCGAGGGGGCTTATCAACTTAAGCGTGGTTATTATAGTGATCAGGCCCAACGGCCGCGTGACCATGTCGTTTCTCTCCGTGTGCGCGTGAGAATATAATATCGGCTTAGGCCCTGCTAAATCACACCGGGCGCTCGTGACGCAGGTTGCGCGAGCCGTCGCAATTCCTCAATATACACAGACAGCGTCAGCCGTCGAACGGCCCGCTAATCCGTCTCTCTTTCGCCGCCTACTTGTTTCCCTCTCGCGATAAGGAAAGAGCCGCGCTTTTGCCCGCGGCAGCGGGGCCTTATCGCTCCCTCTCTCTCTCTATACATACGTGTCGCGGGGCGCTTAGCGCGCGAGGACGAGCGGCTATAAGATCAGAGCGATGCTACGTGTGTGCCTCTCTCTCTCGATATGTATCTTTTTACGTCACATCGCGCCGGGTTTATGTGCTTCCTATATAGCAGAAGCAGCTGGCTGCCGCTTATTTTTTCCCCCCTGGATTTTTCAAAGCTTGCGCGCAATCGTGCTGTATAGATGTAGCTCGGACATAGCGCCCGATAATACATTCCGTGAAACTATTTCATTTACGCCTCTCTGCAATGGATTTTCCGATACTCGCACCTTTCCCCCTCAGAACTCCCGGGTATTTAGACACCAACTTGCCACACTTTGATTTCGAGGAGATTGAACATTATTACCGAATTTTTTGACGTCATTATGGAAATAAAATCACGGGCCGAGAGCCGAGAGGTTCGTATTTTTTTTCCACGCTCGTATATGGGTGATTATCACAAAAAAGTACTTTTTCGGGCATTTTTTTGGAAAACGTATGAAAAAAATCATTTTTAAAAGAATTGCATATACTTTAT
>JAPYYQ010001599.1:0-35886 GCA_030522585.1 Anagyrus pseudococci
TGTCTTCGTACTTAAAAACCTTCAAAACGTCGAGAAAACGCAAAATTACGGAATCGAAAATTTTCACCGTTACAAAGCTTTCTCTTTGAGAAAGCAATAGTACATTTCGATACAAGTGCGTAAAAAGTGATTCGTAACGAGTATCGAACGATATTTTTCCTAAATGCGTGGGCAAAGTGCGATTTTGAGCACGCGAGTGATTAGCGAACTTTCCGGCCGCTGCGCGGCCGGACGTTGCCGTTTTCTGGCGGCGCGGGCATGAAAAATCGTATACACACCACGGCCACGAAAAAAGAAGCCTCAGATCTCACGTTTGTTATCCTCGGCTTCGCCTCGGATGACAATATACGTGCGATCTGAGACTTTCTTTATTTTCATGGCCTAGGTATGTAATATACTATTAAAACTGCATTTTTTCATTCTAATTGTATTGCCCCCTTTAAGTAATATATGACAAATGAGTGTACCAAATTTCAAGTTATAATATTTTTTTTGTTTGAGTTATCGTCGGACAAAAAAACGATTACACACATACACATACACACATTCAGACTTTTTCTAAAAACACTGTTTTCTTATTCAGGGACATCAAAAACAAAAAAAAAATACAAAATTACAAGAACGATATTTTTCACCATTACTAAGCTTTCTCTTTGAGAAAGTAAAATCGTTTGAATCGAGAGCCGAGCTGAGAAATAAAAAAAGTATGCCCTGCTCAATCAACCGAAAACGTCATTAAATAATTAAAAATACTCGGGGCGACAGGGTCTCGAAGAAGTTGAGGCTCTTCAAGTGAAAAGCGTATCTAATAATCACACAGAGGCGTGGGCGTACGGCTCTTTTGCGCCATTTAATATTTCCACAACAAAACCATTTCAAAGGATAGCTAGATAGAAAGCTGTAAAATCGCTAGAACAAGCACGTTATTTTCCTCCAATTAATAGAAAAAAAAGAGAAGAAGAATCTACGCAGTCGCTCGTAAGAACCAGCCAACGACTGAAAACAATCGAGATCTACGTTTACGACGGCTTTCTTGACAACGGTGTATAAAAAAAAAGAGCCAAGCGAGCCGGCGACAGTAGGAGCAGGGCTCACAAAGACGGGAGAATTCCCAGGGCGTTATGGTTTCTTCACATTGTTAATCGTATAACGGATGTGTCGGCTGGCACACGGCGGCGACGAAGCCGCGCTCTATCGCAACTCACCTCCTTCTCCCCCGCGGCACTGTATAGCGCCGTAATGAAACGCGGCTGCTCTCGTCGTCGGTCTAACGGAAATCGCCGGGCTGCCGCGCCATTACCCTCCAATGCGTCCGCGTGAATCAGCCCCGTTTTCCACGCGAGGCTAGACGTTGTCGTCGCGACGACTCCCGGAAATGGCCGGGGAGCCCCCTCGAGGCACTTCTTGTCGTCCGGAAAATGCTGCGTGGACGCTTAGTTGCAGACGCGCGCCGGAGCGCAGACCTCCTGAACTCTCTCTCTCTCTCTCTCTCTACGCGTCTCGGGCCGATTTCCCAACGCCCGGATTTCAAGTTCGAATTTGCGAGTGCTTTTCTTCCTTATCCTCTTCTCGACTTTTTATCTACCTCCTTATTCGAGCGATTTTGAAAAGATCCCGTTCTCTCGAGGTTGAGAGGAGGAGGGGGCTCTCGCTCTCTTTGGGAAAGGGCTGAATCGCCGTCGTCGTTTACCTTGGTTGTTTAAGAATGCCCTTCTTTTCTTCGATCGCACTGGCGGCTCTCTGCTGTAGCCGCCACTGCTCTCCCCTTGCCATCTTGACTCTCGCTTGAACTTTCGATAACTTTTAACTTTGTTTTCAACAATTTCTTATTGAAAGTTCCTTCCTTTTTTAAGTTTTTTACCTTGTTAGAAGTTAAGCTCGCTGATGGATTTCGGGATGCAAAGGTGAGCGCCGAACGACTGCGGCTCGAAAAATACCAGCCGCGCGGCTCCAATTCCCCATCCCCCCCCCTTTTTTTGCTCCCCGTGAACTCGTAAAATTGTAGAATCGTACGTGCCGCCGAAAGATTTTTCTAACGCACTCGAAGAACTAACCTCGTGAGACGTTACGTAATCAAATGCCTGGAAAATTCAAAGCAAATCAAGCAGGCCACTCGTCCCATCGAATCATCGTAATCATAATAAATTAGCGGGCGATCGAGTGCAAGCAGCTGAAAAAGCCGCAGCGTCGCATCGCGGCTAAACCAGCCCTGACCGCCGCGTCTGCTCGGCAATGCGGAAAAGAGCGCGTATCCGCGGTTCGGCCGCAAACCCGAGAGCCCCTTGTAGCGCCGTATTATATACTGGAGTTCGGCCGCGCCTATTCAGCTCCTACCGTCCGTACACCGGCCGCGCAAGCTAAATGCTATCGCGTTAGTCTTTAAACGCGCGCGCCTGCGACTGTTTTATCCGTTCCGCTCGCTGGGCCGGATGATTTTTGCGTTTGCTCCGGTACAATTAAATCCATGACTTTTCGTTCGGAAGAGAGACTGTTTTGTGGCCGGAGCGAAACGAGCGGAAAGTATGTGGCTTTACATGCTACTGCGCGGGAGTTAATGCGGAGAACAGTATACTTTCAAGTCCAGAATTTTCAACGTTTATTTAAGGATGGTCTATTGCTTTTGGTTATCTGTAGTTCGACTGTATTTATTAAAGAGTTTTGTATTTTTATGAAGGTAAAATTGGAATATACTGGAAAACTAACTCAAAATTGAAAAATTCATATAAATAAAATTTGTTTTTTCCTGAATTTGATTCTCCAGGAATCACTTCGAAATAGGTTAAAAAAAAACGTATTTGCTTAGCGCGCGAAAACATTGTTATTTACTTCCGTCGAATATCGTATTCGGGCTCGTTAAGCAACTCGAAAAAAAACACCACTTGCCAAGGTGCATCTTAAAACTTGCGAATCATCAATTTTTCATTAATCCTACGATCGCGCAAGAAGAGTGCCGTCAATTAAAAACAAAAATCCCCCTACACTCGACCGAATTCAACCGACGTTTTATTATCCTGTTTGCAGGAAGAAGAAAAGGAAGCCAAAGCATAGAGAGTGAAAAAAACGCATAGAACAGGCTGGCGCATCGAATATTCATCCTGGCAAACGTTCGCCACCTGTAAAAATAATAAAAACCGCCAGGTCGGCTGAATATTCATTACTTAATGCACAGCTCTTGAGCGGCATGGAATAGAATCGCACGCAACCCGAGTAGTCCCGCTCGAAAATGATAAAAGCTCTAGGCCGTGGTCCTTCTCCCTTGCTCCTCCTCGAACAATGCTCGCTTAATAAAGGCCCTTAAACTCTCCGTATCTCCAGTCGGATATCCGTAACTCGACATCGCCCCCGGCTTTCTTTCTTTTTCACCCTCGAGCTGTGTCTCGAAAAACGTATTTCGCGCATATCTAGCCCCTGGAAACAACAACAACAACAGCAGCAGCAGCAGCAGCACCAACAGCTAACAGTAGAATTCCCGCCTTAATTTACGTCTCTCTCTCCTTTCTCGAGCGGCTCTTTTTGTCTCGCTAAATCCACAATCGAAGAGCTCTCTTTTTCCCAAGCGCTCGGAGCGCATTTTCTTCTCGTCCCGCTCGAAAACGCCAAACAGGCGGTAACCGCGAGGAGGTGAATTTATATAGAAAAGAAGCGCGCCACAGGCGCCCGACGTTCCGACACTATACACACCCGAATTCGCAAGCTGACTTAAGGAGGGTGAGCTGGGGGAGTAAACCGTAACGGGGCCAGCAATAGCCTCGTTTCTCTCTCCGCTTTAGCCGAGATCTGCCACACAATGCCAAATAGAAGACGATCGGCTGGTCCGCCCCCGACCTCCCCACGTGCTATAGTGAGCCTCGGTCCCAATGGCACACACAGCCCCAGTATTGATTAGCAATTTCACGGGCAAAGAGTGCGCGCGTCCAGTGTACACCGGCGGCGTTCGGCCATTCGGCCACTCCACATGTCGGCTATTCGGCTACTCCATCCCCCTTAGCCGAGCTGCTCGTTCGAGTTTCCCCAAGCTTCAACGTTTATCGCGCGCCTGTATACCGCACGTGGCCGTTACCGGCTCCTTCGAACAGGTAATCGAATTAGCGGTCGTTCGTACCTCTCCCCCTGGCCTCTAGTACACCTCCCACAGGCCCGCATCTCCTCTTTTTCCCTCCTCCTCCTCCTTCTTCTTTTCCCTGGAATTTTGTTTTCCGCCGGATATCTCCGGAATCGCTTCCATTTCCGTCGAACAACGTCTCTTTCTCTCGACTCTTCTCCTCTGTTTCCCGTATACCCTCTTTTTTTTCTCGCTCTCTCCTCTGGCCCCGGCTATCCATACGCTCAGCCAAGCTCTCCCGCTTGCTATTCTCCTCCCCTTTCACGCTGTCTTTCTCTCTGTTTGTTTGCACTCTCCGTTTATTTTGCTCCGCGCTTTTTATTAGATGCTACGTGATCCCGCTTCTTGCTGTTCGATGCCCCCCCCCCCCCCCCACCCACCCACCAGCTCCAGTGATCTACCTCTCGGGCAGTCTTTTTTCTGCCTTCCCTCCCCCTCCTTCCGTTAGAGGGCTGATCTGTTCCGAGCTGGTTTTTTTGCGCTTTGGGATAGCGCGAGAGAGCGTAACCCGGCTGCACTCGCGAAAAAAGAGAAGCGCCGACGTCGCGAAAGTAATCGGCAATCAGGCGGGGAAGACTTTTCTCCTCTCTCTCTCTCTCTCTTGCCCTGACCCTCTTTCTCTCTCGGGCTTCGTTCCATCAGCGTATCGGTGCGACGAATGGCTCGGCTCTCCTAGCCGGAGTAAGTGGATATTTTCCCCGGCGAACGTACTCCCACGGACGACGGGGATCGATTAATTTTTTTTCATCTTTCCTCTCCTTCTCCTCCTGCCTTCTCTCCTTTTATTCTTTTTTTATGGAGCGCTGCTGTTTTATAGAGACGCAGGCTGAAGCTGATCAAAGTGCCAATCGAGGACAAATGAGGAGGAAGTCGTTTGATCAATAGTCTATATACGTATATGCGTGTATGTAAGTGTGTGTGTGTTTTTAAATAGTTCTTCATCGACGATCGAGCAAATTTACCCTCGTTAAATTTTTACGATAATAACCTTTTTTAGCTTATGTAACGAGATTGTTGTTTAATATGCACCTGAAATAGAAATAATTAAAGGTTAGAGTATGCGACTCGAGATGTGCTTTTGAATGTTTCAGTCTTGGTCAAATGATAATATAGTTATCAATAATTTAAATTACTATTTTCTTTAAGTCGATTAGTCGCTTATAATATTTTTCTCGTATTGGGCCGACAATTAAATTTTGAAACTTACTATAATTGCCACGTGAAATAATATAAGCGTCTTTAAATTATCATTACAGTCTGTTAATTCCAGGGAAATTAAATTTAACTTAATTTAAATTAGCTGTTCTCCCCTAAAACACTGCTGCTGCTGTGCAACCTACCGCTGCTGGATATATTTATTCTGGTAATAAAGAAAATAACTCGTTATAAGTACAAGACAATTATGTACTGTGGATTATTGCTCTTGAATAAAATTTATAATAATTATGGTTAATTATAATTATTGTGCTGTTCCAAAGGACAAAATACAGCATGCTCTTTCCACTGAAATTCAAAATCTCAAGCGCATTGAAGGATTACGCGTATTATTGCGGCGATGTAATACATACGAGCATGTACAAGCACACTAGAGCAGTTCGTAAACTACTTACGATAAGTCAGGCCAACTACTTGAAAGTTTTCAATATCTCAACTGCGCGTTACAATTTCACTGAAAACTAGAGAACTTATCGAGCAAAGTTTCAGTTTTTAATGCTAAAAAACTAATAAACTCGTTATGATCTATCGTAATTATCCATTTAATTTAAAATCGCAAGATTTACGAGCTGATCAAAGCGAGAATTCAAGTGCCAGAGTAAAATATTTCAACTAATTAATTTTGTCGCTGCAGTTACTCTACTAGTTCTCCTCGAATGCGGGGCTTCATTTCGGCGTGTGCTTAACGATTTCGTATTAACCAGGAAACGCCCGGTCAACACTGCATTCAGACCACATACGGACAAACTTGGTCGGCCGGGCGCCTTATCCCCAGAAATAGATCCTCGAAAAGCGATAAGTCTCGACTGCAGTGCAAACAATCGGTTAAGAGAAAAGGAGAGAGAGAGAGAGAGAGAGAGAGAACAGCAAGATAACGAGAGCGACGGCTTTCTCCTGAGAGAGCGCGTTCACCGCTAAAACAGCTGCTGTCGTGCTGCAGCGAAGCAAGCCACGCTCAGTGGGTTTGGGGGAGGAACGAGGGCAAGCGGAGCAAGAACGCGCGCGGCCCTTAGTCAGCAGAGGGCACACGCCTGAACCGCGTTATAGCGAAGCAGTAGGTCAAAAGGGCCAAGCCCGCGCACATACATACACACGCAAGCGCGCACGTCTCGCCGGTGGAGTTTATAGCCCCCGGGGGCCGCGAGACAGGCCGACGACGGGCCGCGATGTCGTATAATAATTCCAGCCTCCGGCGTGGTCCAACCGGCTGCCGTCTCCTGCAGCCAGTCCTGCTGCTGCTGCTGCTGTTCACCCCTCGGGGAACAAAGAGCAGCGGCCGCGCGACGACAAAGACGCAAGGCTACGCTCGGTTGCGACACTCCGCGTAACGCCCACTCTATACCGACTACCAGTACTTCGCTTGGAAAACTGGAGCCTGACCTCCAAGCCCTTGCGCCCTCGTACACTCGTGTTCGCTTTGGAGAGATTGATCGGTGCGAGCTTGCTGGGTTTATATCGCGGATCGGAGAGCAAGGGTTGCGCCCTAGAGGAGAGAGAGAGAGAGAGCAGTAGATCCAAGTGGAAGCTGGTTGTAAAAGCCAGGGTAACGAGCTTAAATCCATGCGAATGAAAGTCCTGGAGGAGGCTTGATTGAAAGATCTGCCGAACGAGAGAGATAGAGAAACGAGGCCTTTTACGAGCTACTGCCCGCCTGCCTGCAGCAGCGGTCGAAAATGAATAAAAAATATCCTCGCCGGCCGTGGGGATTGTAAAACTTTGGCTGCGAGAGAGAGAGAGAGAGTGCCGGGCGTAAAAAACCAAGTGCGGCCTCGAATTCGCAAGTTCGTGCTTCCTCGTACGCGCATCCGCTGCGCTGTGCAAGCTCCTAGCGATATAAACCGCAGTGCGTTAGATCGTAGCCGTTTATATCCCTGTGCTCTTGTCGCGAGGAGCCCCAACAACAGCAATAACTATATAAACATGCCTTTGGAATTCGAGGTCGGGAAGCGATCGAGAGTATAGCGGGGCTGGGGGGGAAATCGGTTGCCAACGACCGGCCCGAGCCGTTAAAGCTTCCGCGGAGATTCGCGTGTTCCAGCTACTGTTGCCTCGCTGCTGCGGGGATTAGTGCGCGCACGCGAGTCGTGAAGAGAAGGAAAAAAGAAACGCCAAGGTAGCCAACGAGGAAGAAGGGGGTAAGGGCAGCGAGGCCGATTGCGGAGGGGGCGCATCAAGCGCGCCTCGCGCGCTTCCTCGCCGATCTCCCTCGTGCCGCGGTGGTAAACGCCAGGAGCGAGGGGGACCACTTCGGAGGAGGCAGTAAACCGTCATTTAGTGCGATGGCAGACGGACGATTTTGAAATGGCGATCCGGAAGCGAGAGTAATCGTCGTAACGGCAGCCCTCCCTATATATCTATACGTAGCTATACTACGCGGGAGGAGCGGGCGCTCGTCTTTTTTACGACGTCTCGCGAAAAGCCCAGGCCGTTTTATCACTCCGGCTCGGGCTGCTTCTCCCTCTCGGCTGCTCCTGCCCTCACTTCTACACCGCTATTGCCGGCTGCTTTCGTTTCTCCCGCTCCTCCGGCTTTTTATCGACGTCCTTCGACTTCTCTCTCTCTCTCTCTCTCTCTCTCTCTTCTCCGCTTTATCGCGGCACAGCTTCGAATTCTTTGGCTTTTTACGCCGCGAAAATCTCCGGCCCAGCGAAATGAAATAAATCCGAATGAAATACGTATTTCTTTTATGGACACACACGAGAGAGAGGGAGAGAGCATGCATTACGGATCGTCTATGGAGAGATCGGCCGCTAGTTTCCGTATAAAGTCGAACCTTGAAATTTTTGTAGCCCAAACCGATATATATTTCCGTGGAATAGTAAAACTTCCTTTTTTTCCTACATCCTTCTTTCGCTGATTCGCGGTTCAGACCAATGGGTTCTCCCAGCGAAACGTATTGTTATCGCTTTTATTCTCGTCATCCTAGTCTCTCACTCTCTACCAAGTTTACTTTTTTTGGGCGTTATTGCAAAAATATGAAACAATACAATCGACCATTGTTTTTCATGGACGAATACCTTTTCATCTTTTTTCATTTTTTTTTTTTTTATCAAATTGTTAACTAACTATGTAAAATAAACACGACTGATCACAATATGTTTCATTGATTTCTATAGTCGATGTGCATTCATTTTTATTCGCTGTTCGATTGACTTTGGCCTTCCTAAATTTTCCATCACTTCTCTTCGATTAAATATTTAGTTTTTAATTCCATTCCGATGCAGGCCAACCGAACTTTCGAACCGTTAAAGCAAGAATCATGTACACTCATACGCAAAATTTCAAACTAGACAACCTTTACACAACAATCACTCTCAAATTTGACATTGGGCAATTAAAGATTATAGATAAAAAAAATTACGCTATTCAAATTTACCTGCAAGTCCATCATAAATACCATTCCGACTGTTACGGATACAGTTCTATTCATTATGCGCTGTAGCAAGACGTGCCTAGTCTTGGAGAGGAGGTAGACTAGGGCCGTGTTTTCTGAGGAAAAGGGTTGGGGTGAGAGGGGAAATGCCCCTCTTGCTGCCAACAGCCTAGGCGCTGATTTGTTTTTGAAAAAGAAGTCGTTGCCATGCGACTGAGTTAGTTTTATTGATTCTGTTGAGTTTTTCTTCGAAGAAAGTTTCATTCTCCTTCGGGTTTTCGATAGAAGCTCATCATTTGTAAAATAAATAGCTTTAAAGTATTAAATAAAAGTTTCTTTAAAAAAAGAAACAAAGAGTAAATTTTTTCGGAACCGACAAAGCTCTTCTCAAGATTGAACAGCAACACCGACTGTAAGATCTGCTGCGCTCATTCCAAACATTCATGATCTTCCTAATTCCAGTGTTTTGTCTCTCGCCAATCCGAAATTGTGCGAATATCGTCAGGTATATACAAGCGAGTTGCGAGAAATCCCAGTGTCGGTACAGGATGAACAGAGCCGTTACGCGGCGAACGTCCACGTTAAATTTGCTCGGATATTACCGGCATTCCCGGGCTTGGTCGCGCGTCAGTACCGGCTAGCCTATCTCTTCTGCAGCTCGCGCTAGGACGCCGAGGGCCTCGGCGGATTACGTAGCCCTAGCTTAATAGAGCACATACCTGACGCGCCAATAAAATACTTTTAGCAAGGGGCTTGTTTTAATCTAGCCAGCAAACCTGACCGTCTGAAATTACGGGTTTAACATTGATCACACAATCGTGTGTTTTTAATACTGGATATTGAGAAGAGAAATATTTATTTAATTTTAAAATACAATTTGTTTTCTTTTTCAGGTAAGTGATAATTACGACTATGGTCCGTTTGATTTATCGTCATGAGTAAGTACTTGAAATTATAAAATTTCCTCCACTATGTATACGTAAAAGTCAATTAGAAAGAACAAGGGCCCTTTTTTATTAAAAAAGAAAAAAATTAATTCCACGAATGTTATAACTTCAGCCCTTAAAACTTTAAGTCTGTGAAGTTCTCATCCAGAGAAGGTCACCGAATAAAAAAAAGCACTTTCACCCAAAGATGTTAGAATAACGTTTATAAAAAAAAAGTAGATCCGGCTGTACAAGCCCCTAAGGCTCACGCATTTTTTCCGAAAATTTTCTTGGCGCGTTCGATTCTTATTTTCCCGCGCCAAAATCCATTGTACCCTCGTAGTGTCTCGCAATTGCCGGACCTTTTCTACTGAAGAGCATCGCCTGAGGGCATCGTTCGTGTTGATTGTCCGAGGGTCGTACTGGCCAGAAATTGTGTTTGCTCTCGCTCGCCACTTTCGAGATTGTAAAAATATTAAAACGTATCCATCCGAGAGGAAGTACGTCTTTTTGTAAACAAGATTGTTATTTTTTATTGATGAGATTTTAAGAAAAAATAAATAAAACAGGGTAAATATTTCGTTGAATTTTTTTTTTATTGGATTTCAAAACAAATATGTAAACTCTTCATCATCCTCTTGAAATTTAAAATATTTCTTTGGATTCCTTTAAAAGCCAAGAGATGAAAATTATTTGTCTACGGATCGCTTGCCGGTAAAGTAAATACAATTTGTAAAATAATTGGATATGCAGGGCGTAACGACATTTTGAAAGTGAAGCAAGCAACAACTCGAGTTCCTTTGCTCTGGGACATCTAGCTTCGAACTTCATTCATTAAATTCAAATAGGAAGACGAGATTGCGAGACGCGCCTGTGCCGAAAGTTAAGCTTAACTTCCTTCACAAAGTTACTTTCTTGCTCTTTTGTAACGATTTGTTTTAAATTTTTTCAATCGGTCGGGCATTTAAAACCAATTACCCCGCCAGCCTCCGCGAGCATCGTTACGAATTTATCCCCCAACTTTTTCGAAATTGAAAAGAGTACATTTAATAAATAGCATTCCTAATCTCTCGCTAAGTACTTATACCACGCGAAGGAGATCGGATCGCGAAGCGGCAGCAAGTCGGCACTAAAAATCCAGCCTGCTCCCGAGACACGCGGTACAATCAGTCTTCCCTTTTGCCTGAAAGCTAAAGTTACTCGGTAGTAAGAGTCATCAGTCAACCGGTCAGGCTGACAAAAGAATCCCTCGGTCGCGGGGCGTCGACGCCCGTGCAAATGATCGAAGTCGCTCGGGAAGGAGCCGGCTCGAGATATCGCAGTCGTCGTCCTCCGGGAATCAGATAGCGCGCGCGGCTCGTTTGTCAGGGGCCGCAATTGGAGGCGTTCGCGCGGCCGAACGAATGGCCTCGGGCGTCTGGCCCGCGAGCACGCGCCTCCCATTAAAAGCTCTGGCCCCGTAACCGCGAGGCAGCGCGGCTTTAAGTCGCACGGGCCGTATCGATCGGCAGCCACGCTTAATCTATTTTTCCTTAAAGCTGGATGCGAGAGGCGCTAGATTGAAAAGCCGATCGCTCTTCTTGCCACCGACGGCGCGACCTTATCCGCCCCGGCGGATTGGAATTTCGCAGCGCGACCTGCCCTGGCACGAGCGCCAGGGGAAAGTGTTTCTTTTAGCTTGATGAGACTGTTAAGGAAAATTGCAAGCGCAACGCCCAAGTGTGCATGTAAATACTTTAGCGCCTATTATTCCCGAGCCGAATAATTTGAAACTTTGTTCTAGAGAGAGGCGGGAGAGGTACCTCTGGTACCTCCACTCAGGATCTTGAATTGCTGGCAACTCGATTTACGCGACTAATCTCGTTCGCATCGGCAATCCGATTTTCTATGATATTCTAATGCGTTTTTTATGAAATCCAATGAAACTTGCATTTAGCCGGCTCGAACAACGCGGAATTTATGGTAACGCGTCGGAAAAATAAACAGGAAGTTACGTATTCATTTTTTTTGTGGGTAAAATCGACGTGATAATTTTTTTTTCACAGATCACCTTCATCTTTTAGTGCAACGCTGTATTCGTAAAAGTAAATTTTTACTCGCGTACAAAGGGACGCGGGAGGAATCAGAAAAAAAGTTAGAGAAAAATTGTCATCCCTTGCTGCGGTGCGCGCGAGGCAAAAAGGGACACAAGGGAGAAAAAGGGACGGGGAAAGGGGCGGAGTGGTTGGCTAGCACGTGAAAAGGAATGCGCGCGGGGAGAGGTAAAAATAAGGGAAAAGTGGAAAGGGGTGGGCGAGGAAGCGGGACAAAAAAGCGGAAAAATAACGAGATACATGGAGTCGCTAAAGCGTGAGCGCTACGCTCGACGAGGCCCAGGAGGTTTCCCGCTAATTCTCGAACGCCCGGCCCTACGCGGACCTGGGGGTTTGCA
This sequence comes from Anagyrus pseudococci, assembly GCA_030522585.1. Classification (NCBI taxonomy): domain Eukaryota; kingdom Metazoa; phylum Arthropoda; class Insecta; order Hymenoptera; family Encyrtidae; genus Anagyrus; species Anagyrus pseudococci. The sequence goes on from JAPYYQ010001599.1 coordinate 12,048, forward strand.
TTAAAAATATTTTAATATTATGCAAATATGATTAAGCGAACCGGCTTCGTTTTTCTCTTCCTTTTTTCTCCGCTCGCCGACTCTGCCGTCGTCAGATAACTTGAGAGTCGGAGGAGGAGAGAAAAAGAGAGAGAGAAAGGGAAAAGTGACGGAGAGGATAGCCGGGCAAAATGTTAAAACAAGGCCTGCAAGGAGGAAAAGCGTTATTTCTCTCCCTTTGACAAAATATTTTCCGAGAAATTCCGATAATAGGGAAACAGGCAAGGGAGGGGGGAGGGAGAGAGGCAAGAGGATAGCGAAGCGGCTGCTCGATTTTTTTTTCGTCGTTTTTCCCTCTGCGGCGAAGGGATATCAGAGAAAAGGAATCTTTAATACCGCAACTATGCGTATTGTCGGCACTTTGTGGAGAAGGCTCCGCGGGAGATTCTCGTCTGTCGAACCACCTTGCATTTATAAGTTATTGCATATTTTGCCCGGGGAATTTTTCGCTCGACTTTTTCTTTGCTTTTAATGACCGCAAGTCCATCTTATATTCGTACTCGTTTATTTTCGGCAAATTATCGGGCATCGCATTCCTCCAATGCTCATATTGACGATCTTGTTTTTTTTTTTATCCTTGACCAAGTGAATCACTGAAATGCACAAAATGGATAATTCCACCCGAGACAATCTGATAATCGATAAACAATGCGTAAAATATAACAAACTCAGTTCCTATACAAGGCGAACAAGCTGCGATCAGAATCCAGCAGCCCCCAAATATTCAGTTTCACGCAAGCTAGTATGGGGCTGTGAGTCGGGAGTCGGAAACAATCAAGCTGTCGCAAAAAGCTAGGAGGAGGATAAGGACGAGGATCACACTCGCGTTCCCCCGAGCACCGAGCAAAAAGCAGAGCCCGGGACGCAGAGAAGCGCTTTAAGCTGCCGGAGTCCGAGCGCTTTTCCCGGCAGATTTATAACGCGCCATTTTTCCTCGGCGCGTGTTAACGAGGCCAGCGACGCGACTCTTTGCTCCGGCTACTTCGTGCCGCGTTATTAATTAACGTCGCGTCCTTTCTCTCGCGGTGTGCTCGAGTCTCGCGTTGACGCTGGAAAAAAATGAATTCTTCCCGGTAAACCCCCGTAAGCACCCAAGGCGCGGCTCTTCCCTGCCGCACCAAGGAACTGTGTTAATTGCACGGCCATTAGGCTTCCGCGCTTTCGTGCTCGCGGCCTTGCTTCGGCATTAATTGCGAGACACGTCATTTGCTCGGTGTATAGCTTTGATTCTTGCGGGAGATTGAGTAACCGGATAGACAGTCAAGTGGGGATCCGCATAATCGTTTTCTGCCTGGGGCTTTGCTTTCTAACTGTGTGTGTTAATCGCTAACGTTACACGCCCCTGCATCGTCGTACTACGCTTTTGCTACTGAAATAGATCTCCGTTAATTTGTAACTATTAACAATGTTACAAATTTTTTCATCGATCTAATTCACTGACCTTAAATTTCAAAACAAAGCCGAACTTTATCGTAGTTAGCTTAAAAACGGCTTGGACGATGTAAAAGCCGAAACTTTATCCGCGAACAAGTTGAAATGCTTCATTAGCCTTTCGACATCCCTACCAATTTCATCGAGCTAGTCTAATAAAAAAGGAAAAGGTCAAAACGGGGATGCGCGCGTATTCCCGACATCATTTTCCCTCGTATATACTCCACTAAAACCCTCGACTGCACAGGCAATGGGGGGGCTGGCTGGAGTGTATAGTAGGCAAGTCTGTAATATCGCAGGACAGTTCATTACGCGAGTTGCGAGAGAGGCCGGGGGGAGGGGTTAGCATATTAGAATACCGGGAATAGCAGGGGCGAGCGTGGGGTTTATCTGATATTCGACCGCGGGCGGGCAGCATCGGCGCGCCATCGATACCCAAATCTACGGGACACGCGTACGACACGAGGACTATGTCATTGCGCCGGCGAACGGCCCCCGTGATTTTGGCGCACCAACCGCTCGAAACCGAACCGCCGCTCTCGCTGTATATCCCTCCCACCCGACCCCTGGCAATCTTCCCCGCCTCCCCCCAACACCGCGCTTACCTTCAATTTCGCTTATTGCTCGGCGAACTCGTGGATTCTCCCTCTCTCTCCCCCTCTTGTGTCGCATCTCTCTCTCTCTCCTGTACCTCTATCGGCATTTCCTTTCTCTCGTGTCTAATTACGCGCTTGCCCCGGTACAGCGCGCGGGAGCCTCTCGCTTAACGAACTCGTGCCCTGACAGTTTTGTTTCGCCTGCACCTCCCTGCCCCCCCCCTGTTATTGTTTTATTGATTTCTACCGTTCATTATTTTGTCTATCGGCTGTCGTTATTCATTCGTTTTTTTCTTTCTCCTTTTTTTTTTTTAACGACGCGTCAATTATCCTACGCGTAAATGTACGTATAGAAATTACACAATCGCCTGTGAGTCGCCGTAAGCCGACATTCATTGGAAATTAACTAAACCACTGGTCGGGAAAGTATGAAAGCCGCACAGAAGCAGATGGCACTCTCTCTCTCTCTCTCTCTCTCTCTCGACTTGCTTACACAGGCCGCAAGCGCTAAATGAAGCGTACACTCGGAGCCGAGCAAATTTGGCTTGTTCACCAGAGTCGGAGAAACTTGGCCGACGCGATACCTCGCGGCAAACACTCCGGCAGCCGCACGACGAATGAACGCCCCCCCCCCCCTTGCCCTCCGCTCAGTCGCACAGCCGATTGTCTGGGCTTTCCCTCCGTTTCGCGGGTGCCAAAATACTCCTTCGACAGATTTTCTCACCCTAAGGCGGCTCCGATGCCCTTAGACAGCCCGAGTCGCGCATAAATTTCATAAACATGCGGAGGGCGACTGTGCAAGTTTCATGTAGTTGATGTTGTTGTTGTTGCTTTAGCCTCCGTTGCGAAATCGATTGTATAATGGCCCTTTTCGAATATGTAAAACAAAGGGAGTGACTTTTAGTAGAGCGAACAAAAGCGTCAATCTCCGTACAGCATGGAGAAAACTTTGGGTTATTACATCGGTATATCTATATTCTGTATTTAACGAATAAGCCAAGTTAAAGGGGCGAACTATGTGAAAAGAAACGTCAGTACGTACGAAATTTCACGTCAATTTGATAATGAGCAGCGAACCTACGAAATAATTAGAAGCTTGAAAATAGCGAAGCGTCATTCGTCATAATGATTATATTGTTTGAGAGTCCTCGTTTTTTGGCGCGACAACTAAAGTAGGAGCTTACGGTAATACTCGGAAACGTAGAATCAGCGCGATCATCGTGACTCGGCTGAATTCGCCTCGTAATCAAAGAAACCACGAAATTTTAAGAAGCCGTTTGATAAACCTCTTACGTCGCAATCGCGAGCCAACGAAGTAATCGTCCCTTTCGTCCTGAAATATATAGTGTTCGACAAGCAAAAAGCATGCGGGGGAGAGAGTTTTCGGAAGCGGAATATCGAGTGGGTCTCGGGGTTTTTTCTCGCGTCATCGTCGTCGAGTGTTGGAAAATACAAGACGACGGATGGAGAGCGAAAAAAATATCGCGAACCCTTCGTTCGCTCTTGAAGCGCTTCTCGCTCTCCCTGCGACGAGGGCTCCAGCGCGTGGATCTCAAGTGGACGGGCTCTTGTTGGGAGCGAGGCTGCTGGCAGCATCATTTTCGGAATGGCGATGGGGATGCCGCGGAGTATATTTTCAAGAGAAAGAGATCAGGGCCGAGACGACGTTGGCCAGAGCCGAGGCTGGAGGGAGTATTTTTGGAGGAGCAGCCCCCCTTCCCTCCTGAAATTAAAAATTACCCCGCGGGATATTGGATTGAATCGGCGGTATTTTTGAACGGAAGCACGAGCGGTGCGCTGGATCGGATTCTTCGGTGTTAATTAAATATTTGAACGAACTCTCGGGGTAAATGTGTCGGGATAATAAATAGTCTCTCTCCACCCGGCGTCTGGCTGACGCGCCTAAGATTTCTTTGGTTTTCTCTCTAAACTGATTGACCTGAATAATTTGCCGCGGGCTAGGGCTGTTATTGTGGAAAAACAGATTTTTGTATTTTTAGCCGAAATCCTTCGACGTGCCTCTGAAATTGACGATGATGTTTGGATTGAGTTTGCGCTTACTTCGTTTGCACTTTCAAACGTTCATATCAAACTATGGTAGGTTTTTCTACTCTGAACAAACTCGTAACCCAATTAGAAAGCGTGAAATTTTTCAAAAGAAATGTAATTCATCCGAAAGTGCTTATCAGTCAAAAAATGATCAATCAAAAAGATTGCAAAAAAAGATATGAGAGTAGAGCTCTCTGGAGGGGGTCGGGAGGAAAAGTTGAAAAATTATTATCGTCTTTTACAGCTCCGTTCACACAACTTACGATTTTCTAAGCTACACTGACTTTAATCGTGCAAGTTTCTCGGCTCGCTATAATACTAGATCTCCCTGATACATAACTCGAAACTTTCTTCGTAATCCTTGACTCTTCATTATCATTGCAGCCGCGTAGCTTGATTAAATTTTCGGCGCTAACTTTTCAAAAAGAACAATCAATAATCGGTCAACAGTGTCTTATCCCCTCACGTAAGCCCTATCAAAAAAAAAAGAAACCGTCAATCTTAAACGCATCACTAGCATGAAAAGTTTCACGCGATCATCGCGTTAGGGGCTAAACAACTCGTAAAAAGAGTATTGGAGGCAAAGCATATGGGAACCGCATCTAAACAACCAGCGCGTCGAGACGCATACGCAGTTGGAATTCATCGTGTAGCGCTCGATTGACGCCGGGCTCACCTCGAGAAGCGATTCGCGGCTCAAGTGCAGCCTCTTGCTATATGCGGCTCTCGCCCAGGCTGTCGCACACGCTTGGCCTCGGAGAAATTCCGGGGAGGGAGCCGTGCGAGAGAAGAACGAGTGGTCGGAGACGCCTGACGCTAATTCCGAGCCCCGATCACGCATCGATTTCGAATTTCGATAGGGCACTCCTGCCCTTTTTTCCACGAAATCGTAAGCTTACGGACTATTCTTTTTACCTGCGTCGATCGCGATCGGTTATTCCGGATGGATTGGCGCGAAGGAAGCGTGATTCTTGGATTATTTTTATTTCTTTATTGCTATGAAATGTTACGAGGTACATGGGGATATTGATTTATCACGTACTCGATAGGAAAGTCGATATTCTTAAATAGAGTTTTACAAAGACTCGAACGTAACAAAAATTTGATGCCTATACACTATTTTATGGATATCAAGTATCATTATACTTGAGCAGATCAACGTCTTACTAATTAGCCTTGTTTAGCTTTATTTTCCGTCTACCTGATTACAAACAAGACTCCCAATTTCCGGCAAAGAAAAACAATCTTTTATGACACAAGTCAAATATATACTTCCGAATCTCTCTCTCTCTCTCTCTCTCTCTCTCTCTCTCTCTCTCTCTCCGCTACACATACATCATTCATGAGAACTGAAAACCTGCCGGAACTAAGCAACAAAATCTTCCGTGTACAAACGAAAATCCTGAGCGATACACGATTTTCCTCGCGAAAGCCCGAAAAACAAACGCCAGGGCCTCGGCTCGTTATTTCACGGGAGAATATCATAACACGACTCGTCAAACTTTTCGTCGACTGAGCCGAGCAGGGAAGCTGAGCCAAGCGAATCTCGGGGGCTAAGATAGGCATTCAATTAAGATCGCTCCCTTAGGAAAGAAGAACAACAGGCTGAAGGCAGAGAGAGAGAGAGAGAGTCGGCAAGACGATCCGGCGCTGCGTAATTGGCTCTCTCGCCGACGAATCTGGCGCAATAAATCCGCGTCGGTTTGACTGACAGCAAGCCGGGGCCTGCTATACGCGTGTCTGTCTAGAGGTATACACGCACATCCACATAACGGAGGAGAGAGAGGGCTAGATGGAAATCGGCAGAGTAGGCGGAGGAGACGACGGAGGGTTGGCGCGCGGAAAAAGGCAAGAGCGAGGCCAGCCGTTAGGGAAATCAAATGGCCTTGCGCGCGCCCACCACTTGTGAATCTCCGTGCGGTATATAATGCCGGTGGAAGGGGCTTGAAGAGAAAGAGAGAAGGATAGGGGGCCGTCGCGACCGGACGAATTAAGCTCGTATATTTGCCGGGGCTCTCGGCGCCTATGGCAGCGAGCGTCAGTCGAGTGGCGGGTAATTGCCGGGATCACGGAAGAGGCGCCGCTACGTGTTGGTCCGACCGCGCGCGGCCACACGAACCCACACACAGACGTACGCGCGCGGCCCCGCTCGCGCGTATACGCTCGCGCGGCTTCTTTATTATTTGTACGGACACCCGGGCCACGCTTCCGTGCGACCCGGGAATTTTCGTTGGGAGTTAATGCCGGGGCTTGAGGAAATTATTGGAGACGCTTCCAGCGACGAAAATAGCAGAGCTAAGGTAGCTCGTAAGGCCGCTCGAGCAATCGGAGGCTGAGTTTTGTCTCTGAGTTACGAGAGACTCGGCTGCCTCTGCCCCCGATGGGGGTTATATTTAAGAATCGCGCCGGACTTTATCGATAATTTTGCGTGGTTTTCTTTGGAGTTTCTCGATCGTGGTAGTTATTCGGTTACTTGATATTTTGAGGCTTAAAACATGGTAGCTTTGAATGTTTCACGTTTCCTCGTTCGAACATAGTCTGATAGATTAATAAAGATAAATAAAAGAAAATACTGTTGATTATCGAGTTAATTCTGTATTTAACTATTGTAAATACGTTGGATTATAGCGTTACATTAACAAAACATTATTGAACCAGCTTAGAATAACAATACATTTTATTAATGATTATCATTGTTACTATTTCCGTCCAATCAAAATACATTTCTTTGTTAGCTAAAACTAAAGATCCTTGTATAAAAAAAATCCAGTTTATGGAGTTTTAAGCGCGCTACACGCCGTAAAGTCTCGGGGAGCGCGGAAAAAACGAGGCCATAAAAATAGATAGCTTAACGAATAACACTCTAAAGAGGCTTCTAAACAGCCTTTACGAGCATTACTTGTATGAAATCAATAATAATTCTTCCGCTCATTTTCTCGCGCAATAATCACGACTCGTTAACGTCAACGCGTGAAAAACATTCCGTATACCGTTAATTCCTTCCAGTTCGCGGAAAAATAAAAATCAGGAGTAATACGAAACTAGCGATGAAGGGGAGGTGCTAAGCAATCGATAGCCGATCACGGGTCAAGACGATAGGAGCAGTCTGAAAAATCAAGCCAACTGTCAGTCGAGCCGGCGCCCCCCCCACCGGCTCTAATCTTTTCCCCGTATAATTTCCACATCCCCAAGCACAAGCCGCTTATCTGCTCTTGGTAGCGCGAGCTCTCTCTCGCGCGCACACACCCCTAATGACTGTACCATACCACGACAGCCGAGCCCCGACTCGAATTTCACCTCTATGATGAATATCGGAAAATATTTTAATAGCCCCTGGCGCGCGAGACTGAATCTAAGAACCGACTCCGAATAGATATTTTACGATATCTTCCCTCGTAAATCTCTCTCTCTCTCTCTCTCTCTCTCTCTCTCTCTCTCGCCAGATGATTAAGATGAGATTTTTCCCGAAAATAAAGAAGATCCGATGAAACTTTATAGCGCCATCAGGCTTTTATTTTCGCGCTCTTTGAAAATTCTTTAACCCGAACAGTATCTCCAGGTTACCCTTTCCAATGGCAAAATCTCGAGATTAAACAAGAAGTCGTGTTGGGACGGGAGAAGAAAAAAAAACCGTTCCAACTGATATTTCTTCAAATTTCACGGGCAGACGATTCGAGCCTGGCGAAAGGTATATCTCAATACTCGAGAGCGTCTGTATCTTGAAGCTAGCGAGGCAAACTGGAGGTCACGTGGCCCAGTGGCACCCTTCGGCCTTGCGAGATAGTAGTGTATGTACGCAGGAGCTATCAATTTCAATTTCCCCATCGACGCCGTCATCGGCCTCTATCGCTATGCCGCGATACACTTTACGACGGAGCTCTCGCAAGAGAGAGGGTCTTTGGCGATTAAGGGGCCGAAAGAGAGCGAGCGAGCGCTTGCGCTCTAGAGCCGAGCCCGGGACTGACACTTCGCCGGGGAAGATAATCGCTGGGCTGGGGCTATAGGGCTGTAGCCTTATCGCTTCGGGCTCGCCTCGCTTCCTACTGCTTTTCTTCGCGCTCGCTCCGGGGGCGCGTGCGGGCCTATCCATATTCGGGGCTCCCTACCCCCCAGCACTCGCTTTCGCCGCTATACTCCGATGGCTTATCCGATCTCGTTACGGATCCTGCGCCTCGCTCTCGTACGTTATTACGTACGACGCTCACTCTCGAGCCCGCTTCATGACGCTCGTTTCTTCCTCTTCTTCTTTTTCCTTCTTTCTTTTTTATCGTGAGCCGATTTTATTTGTCGAGGATTTCGCGGCTATCGATGCGCACCCCACTGGCTTGAATAATAAGGTATTTATCGGCTGTTAACTTTGCAACTTACGGTGATTAATGTACTCTGACTCTGTGGGGTGCTAATACCATTTTTTATTATTTATTTTATTCTCTTTGTGATTTTTTTTTTCATTGAGAGGATAATTTTATAATGCGAATATAGGATGCAGGGATAGAAATGTTTACTTATATTGACGATACATTTAGATTGTTTATTCTTATTGAAATTGTTTACGACCATTGAGAGAATACCGACAGTCAATGTATTTAACTCTAGTTAGTTTAAAACCATTTCTTCGTTGTCATTGACATCAGCTTATTATATCGCAAGTTGGAAAATGCTCTCTTAAAAACGATGAAAAACTCGGTATTTTCCCTTATGCTTTTTTTTCAAAATTATAAACGACCCTTCCAATTTCCCAACATACTTTAAAACTTGGGACATCAAAATCTGATCCGCATTCAATCGGCCCTTAAACTTCGAGCCGTCTATAAAAGCCGAGAGCGGAGGGAAGGGAGGAGCGAGTTATCGGATGAAAAAAAAAAATTAGGAATTGAATTCCCGGAGCAGAGCGACGGCTAGCAGCAGAAGAGAAAAGTTCGCCGGGACAAGTCAGCCGTGATCCGAGCGTCGTCCGCTTATCCATCGCGTCACTTTGCTTCCTCTCTCTTTCTCGCTCGGTCCCGGCATGAAACGAGGCGCGCGGAGCCCGCGGATTTAATAATCCCGACGTCTCGGGCCTAATTTATGATCCGCACGTTCTGGCCCGGGCGACTTCTCTCTCCTGCCGAAATCTCGAGCGCGCGGCAGTATTTCTCGGCAGATCGCGGATAACGCCCGGCCGGGAATCTCTCGTGGAAAACGCGCGCGGATAAGAGGATGCTCACCCTCCCAGGACAGGCCCGCGCGTTTGGGGGAGCGCCGGCCCCCGGTAACGACGTCGTGGATGCGGAATCCGAGAGCCACGAGGGACGTATTCGGAGTGGGGAAGGGATGATAACGCGCGTCCGTATACGCACGAGTCGCGCGTAATTTCGACTTGAGAAATCGTTGCCGGCCACCTTAACGCCTCAACCCTCGCAGCCGACAATGATGGACGATTTGAGCCGAGGCGAATCTGCCTACGCGCTGCTCCCCCTTTGCTGCTGACGGATACACGATTTTCGGATTCCTCCCGTCACCGGCCTAGTTATCTGTGTAGCTTGTCTACTTATGCCCCCTTTTTTTTTCTTCACGGAGTTCACGCGCGCGTCTCTGTGTCTCCTCTTTTTTTTCTCTTGCTCGCTTGACTTATAAGCGTATAAATCTTACGTGTTTTATGACGAAGTTTTTTTCGAACTCGCCGGAGATGTATGACATGCTCTTGTTATGGATGTCGGCTTTTATGTAAACAAAGAAGTGATTATTTTTTTGTATTTGCTTCTCTTGGTTTTATCTCAATTTTGCTGGACTGGGCACTTGTTTGGCGAAAATAAGTTTTGCCGGCAATTTATTGCGAAAACGTCGAAGAATAAATATTTCACTAAAGTTTTAACAATTTAATCAAAAGAAATACGTACATTGAGATTTATCAGCGATTTCCGCGCGAACGTTTGTGCTACGAAAAGACTGTTTGTTTTTACATTCTAGATTCTACAATGGTACGTCCCTCGATAATCCTGCATCACATTACTTCATTTTAGTACGTTCCCCTCGGAATAGATTCATCCGCTGAAAAAAAAACAAATTCCAACCCAAAGCTCAGATCCTCCGTTCAAAATTAGACATCAGCTTTCCATCTGATATAAAACTTTGGCTGGCGAAGCTCACGATTGATCGGACCTTACGCAACTCAGCGTTTACAAGGTACAGAAGATTCTCCAGCGTAGGAAGTCAGACGATGCGAGGAGCGAAGAAGGGGTGGGAGTGGAGGTACGCGCGAGCACTTTGTGCTTTGCGCCGAAGCTCTCCGCGAACTTTGCGGAAGACGTACGAGGAGAGCGAGAGAGAGAGAAAGTGCGCCAGCTTCCTTGGCGTCCTCGTCTTTGGCCCGAGAGGCGGTCAGGAAAGGGGGCGGGGGATAGCGCGTGCGCGCGTCGGCAGCTGCGGCTTCCAAGCCCGGGAAATTGAATTTCGGCTTTAATTAAGGATTCAGTACCCGGCGTGCGCGCTGGCGCTCTCTTTGCTCCTACGACGCGAAGGAGCCTCGGAAAGGGGATCCGCAAGCCACCCCCTGATCCCCCTTCCTTTTTGCGCGATATACGCCAAGAGAGTAACTCGCTCGCTCTCTCTCTCTCTCTCTGTCTGTCTTTCTCTGCCGAAGCGCCGCCGAGATCGAAGACAAACAAGCGACGCGCGAGAGGGACTGTACTGGCAATGCCGAGATTTCGGTTGCCGCTCCACTGCCTCGCGGACCAATCTACCCCTCTCTCTCTCTCTCTCTCTCTCTCTCTCTCTCTCTCTCTCTCGCTCTCTGCCCCTGTGGCAAATTGAATTTTTTTCCCGCTGAGCAGAGATCAAAGGCCTGATGCGCAAGCTGCCGGAGCCCGCGAAAGCCGTTTTGCCGACCGAGCGGCGCCTAAACGCTCCCCCCTTACCCCCCGCGTTCTAAAGATGTTCGAAAGCAAGGGGGGCAAAGGGAAGTACAGAGGAGCGTCCAGCTGGGCCGGAAAAGCCAATCGCTCTCTCTCTCTCTCTCTCTCTCTCTCTCTCTCTCTCTCTCTCGCCCCTTTTCCGTCCGAGACGTCTAGACACCTATAGGCGACGCCTTCTGCTAAGGCGCTGCGCTTACGTACACGCGGCAGGTCAAAGAGCCCGGAGAGCTTCTTTATACGCATCCAGCTGTGGCTATGGGCGAATTTTAATATCGGACGAGAGACGGCTCGAGGCTTTTTAAGAGCTCTTTCGCAATATGCCCGCGCACGTTGCGTTCGCGTGTGTAAGCTCGGTCAGTCGGCAAAGACGCGTGCTTATTTTTGTTTGCAGTAGCCCGGGACTGCCGCGTTTTTATTTTCCCTGACCGCTCTTCGGACGATGGGAAATGTATGAAAATCGAGAGCCTACCTCGCCCCGGTCGCTATTTTTCCTTGGCTTCGCGGAAAGGGCTGAATTTTTTTTTGAGGGAGGGTTAAACGTCATATATATTTTGTTTTTCAGACGATTCTGCTTGTTCGACGATACGATACACTTTGTGGTCCCTTGCATATTGGATATTCTATGCAGAGAAGCACTAAGCCGTTACGCGAGCTCTTTTTACATACATTGCGTAACGAGAAAAGTTTGTAAGTCCGAGCAAAGTGCGTTACACGCGGGGGCTCTGAGCCTATGGAAACTGCCTTACGCAAGTTTAATCAATTCGAATCCGTATTATTTGCTTCGAAAAAAAGAAAGTTCCGAATAATATTTTTCGGGCGCGTAATAGGTGTAGGGGGTGGAAGGCGAGCTTGCGGAGCGGCGGCATAATAAAAGGGAGCAACGTGACCGGACGGTATTCGTTCTCGATTCGTCTCTCGGGCACTCCGGGTTAAAATTTCAATAAATCGCCGAAGAAATAATGCAATGGAAATATCTTTTCAGCGTCGAACCCGCGTGTTCGTTTAATGTGACTCAGCGTTTTATTGATGTCTACATAAAATATTCGATACTCTCCACTACACTTTCCCGGCTACCAGTTGATATTCCAGCTGAATAAACAGGTGTCATTCCGACACACTAATTTTTTCGTTTTTCATTAATCGACGTATGCCTATACGAAAAAGACTCAACTTTCTTTTCTCGTCGCATCGATCGTTGAAATTCAGTCCCCCTCCCCCCCCCCTCCCGCGCGCCTCAATGGTACTCTATATCTCTTTTCTCGGAAGAGGACTACATTAGCATTATCACCGAAAATAATTCCCGAAGCGCTGCGTCATCAGAAAAGTAGCCCCATAGCGTATAATCCTTTAGCCGAGGCTCTCTTCCTCACGAATCATCCTCCCGTGAAATCCATTCACCGCCGTCGCCGCTGCTGCTTCTTTACTTCTCGTGTTTTTCTCGCTTCTCTCGGGGACCAAACCAGAGAAAACAGCTCAGCTCGACGCTTTATCAAAAGAGCGCGCGGTTTGAGGTGAAGCACGAGAGGGAGCAAGTGAGAGGTGAAAAGAAAGAGAGGAAAAAAGAAGGTTTATGGAAAGCGGAGAAAGTTGCGGAGAAAAGCAGAGGCGGAAGCCGCGGCGAGCGCCGGCGCCGAAACAAGTTGTCCCGGCTCAAGTGCATGGCCCCCTCCCCCTTCGCCGCTGTCCTCCTCGTCACCGCTAGCAAGCATATTGTCCAAGTCTCGATTTTCGCCCTCTTTTGTTTGGTGTCCCACGAGCGTTCGGCGCTGTACGCCTTCGCTCCTCCGCAACTATGCACACACCCTTCGTCTATGAGCAAATATATGCTCGACATCGCGCTTTGGTTCAGACGCACCTGGGCCAGAAACAAGAGCACACTGCGAACGGACGAAGTAAGCGTCCACGGCTAGGACGTGGTGCTCTCGTTGTTTACTCGGCTGCTGGTTAAATTGTCGCCATGGGAAATGACAACTCTCTGACGGCTGGGTAGCGATGGGGGAAGATTTAAAAAAAAAACGTTAAATATTGGTCAAGCCTATAGGATTGCCTTACGGCGATATATATACTATTCTTTATTTGCTGCAAACGAGAATTAGATGATGGGAATATTTTAATGTGGATAAACTGTAAGTTTGGGAGAGTTAAGTGGGAATCGGTGGAGGGACTATTACTTTATTTTACTACTACTTTATTCCTTCGGCAATTCATTGAAAATTGACAGCATCTACTGGAGTGTACGAGAGACGAATCGAGAATGAATGCTGTCCGGTCTCGTTGTTCCCTTTTGTATACCCTCCTCCCCAACACCTATTACATTCTCGAAAAGTAATTTAAACGCAGTTCGCTACAAAAAAACACGACGGTATTTTTGCTAAAATTTTACAATCAACGATCCAGCAAGAGACAACACTCGAGAAAGGAATTGCGAGTACGTCGGATAAATAGAAGAAACCGTAGCGCTAAAGTATCTCGAGTAAGACGTTACGTACAGCGTCTCTCAAGTGTCCTTTTCCCCTCTTAGTCCGGCCGGGGCGGAGGGGGGGGGGGCGGCCGAACACGTGTAAGTGAAAACTAAAACTCGAGAAAGTAAAGATGACGAGCGAGCGTCGAGTCTGTAAAGGGAGACGTTCCGAGAGCGAAGGGCGGAGAGCTAGGGGCTTTGTGGAATGGTAGAAAAAAGGAGGAAGGGCTGTGTAAGAGCCAAGCGGAGACGTCCTCGTCGCTCTTTACACGCTGCTGCAGCATCGACGACGTCAAGACTCGCGTTTCTCAAAGCAAGAACTGCGCCGCTCCGGCCGGACAAATAAAGAGATAAACCTGTGTGTGTGTGTGTGGGCTGTCTTTGGCGAAAAAGCCGCGAGTCGCCGCTGATATTAGCGCGCTCGAATGCTTTCCGCTCCCGTGTTTGCACATTCGGCAAACAATGTCGCCCGAGAGTACACGACCTGCTTCCTATATGCTCGTGTTTGCAGTCACTCGCTCGCCGCTAAGTTGTTTAGCGAAATTTTCCTCGTTACCTCGATAACGAAAACCTTGTGAAATTTCCATTTTGCACGCTTATGTCACTGTATTCTTTTTTCTTTTCTTTTAGTGTGAGTAGGCTTTGGCTTAAGCGCCGGCTTATGACGGGCTGTTTCGATCCACTAATTCTGCGGATAATTTTAATCAGGAGGTTTTTCGATAATTGACAGGTTTTCTCAATTTTTAATCGGAACGGAGTGGAAGGGTAATTTAACAGCTCGACCGATGAAGTATAAATTCGTTGAATTTCATTTTCTCCCGTAGGATGGAGAGCTTAGTGCGCGTGGATTGTTGGAAAATTTATTAGCCCATATTACAAATACATGAACGAAACGAGTGGCAGAGCGTAATGCATAATCCGTTTGGCAATTAATAATTAAATTTAATGAAAATTGACCGAGTTTTATTAATCCTCGTCTAATTAGTGCGCGCGTCCTCTCTCGTGCTTGATTTATAAAGCAAGCAAGAGCGGAGAGAGAGAGAGTCTGGGATTGTGAAATATGCATAACGCGAAAACGTACTTTGGCTCTTAAAAACGTCATTAACGTCTTTCGTAGGCCGCGGGGGGCTTAAATGACCGTCTCGTAAAGTCTCCTCGGCAATCCAACTCTTTCTTTCGCCCATTTCTGCATGTTAACAAGGGAAGGCCGCAGCAGACCCGGTGTGTTTTTCCCTCGCGGGCCCCAGCTTGTTCATTCTCCTTTTTCTTGGCACTGGAACAAGCTGCGCTTCCTACGTAGACGTATAAATAAAGCTGCGCGTACAAGAAAGGAAAATGAGAGGCAGAGAGAGAGAAAAAAGGAGGAAATGAGGAGAGCAAAAGAGGAAGAGACCGAGCCCGAGGAATCTTGACAAACCGGTCGAAGTGTAGCGATTGGCAAAAGTGCATCGCTCCGGCAGATCATCCTCCCTGCCTCTTTGGCGACAAGCGCGAAGAAAGAGAGGAATTCAGTCCGGTCTAACCTTTGCCCTGGTCCGCGCGCCGTTTGCTTCTCCTCCCCCAGCTCCTCCAGCAGTCGAGAGCTCGAGTCCGGAGGCTTCTTAATTAAGAAATGCCTTCTAGGCGAGATTCAATTTGTTTCGCGTGTCAGGGCCAGTGGGTGAAAAAGAAGCGAGCCTGCGCGAGAGAACGCGCGAACACGGCGGCCCGGTCTCCTGCAAATGAAAACGCCTTCCTACCTTCCCCCCCCCCCCTTCCGTCCACCAAGGAATATGATTACGCCGGGATTCTTTTCAAGACCTTCCGTTGGCCAACGACTCTCTCTTGCTCGCTCTCTTTCGTTCCGAGACGGCTGAATTAACGCCCGCGCGCGACGGTTAACGCTCGTCTTTTTAATTGCGCAGTGTGCCTGCGAGAGAAATCTACGCCAGTCCTGGAATTTCTAGCTTCCCCTGCACTTTCGGCAGATGCCTTGCCGAGGCGATGTTTTTTTCCTTTCGCAGCCTGTTCCACCCTTGCTATTCCACCCCTCCCCCTGTTTAATTACTTTCTAAGGCTTTTTTAATTGTTATTCGTTTCGAAAATGTCTCCGAGTAAAAGTTGTTTTTTCTGTCTTTTTACGATTGCTTGCGAGTTATTATAGCGAATAATAAGGCTGAATCGGTTTATGTTCGACAAACTCCGCTGTTGTTACTTGTTTACAATGTCTGCTAAAGCAAAGGGACAGAGAGAAAGAGAGAGAGCGTCCTAAACCGCGCATAATTGTAGCTTTCATTGGTGTTGGCAAAGTATCATTCGATAAAGTTCAGTTTCGCGGCAAAATAAATGGCCGCGGGGCGGGGGGTTATGGCATCGGATTCGCAAACTGCCCGCTCAACTATGACCCTCGTAAACCAGTGCGAGCCAACAAACCAGCCCCATTGAAAATCGAAATTTGTCTCTAAAACTCCACTGCCATCTCGAGTTCGAAATGTCTCCCGATTTGTGTGTCCGAATATGTGCGACCAGAGCTACGTAACCGAGCATCCGGTGATCTGTTTGCACGATTTCGCATCCTAATGCTGGAGAATTCGAAACTACTTCTTTCGATTTCTCCTCTATTGTCGATATAAAACTTGGAGTAGTGCGGCCGCGGTAAAAAAGTTCGCTATATGGCTTTCTAACTTGAAGGTTAATCAACGATTCAGTTCAATTTCCGCAAAATCCTTGAGAAGATACTTAAACGCTAAAACGAATACAAAAATGTAAACTGACGAGCTAATGTATTGAGGGCGAGTGTGAAAACACAAGATGTATAAATTCGCAAACGCGCGCGCGCCTGCTCTTACGCCTCCTCCTCTCTGGCATTAATACAGAACGGGGCCGTTCTCACAAACCATTAGCAATGTGAATATTCAGACGCGCGCGGAGCGCAGCAGCTCTCGCGCGCATAGGTTATTTAAAGCCGTCGCCCGTCGTCCGGTGTGTGTGTGTGTGCGTTTCGCGAGTAGGCTCGTTATCTCCCCCCTATTCCGTCCGGACTCTCCTATTTTGCCACGACCATTCGTTTTTTTTCCTTCTTCACCCGTTAAGCTGCACTTGATTGAAATTAAAATTTCAGCCCGCATTCTCAATCCGCAGTCTCTTTACTCTCGCTCGAGTATTTCAAATACAAGCCTTGAATGAAAAACGCCTTTATAAGCGCAGAGCGAATATATCCGTGATTTCTCCAAAGCCTGTCTGCGCGCGAAATTTCAGTGGCCCTCTCGACCACCCGCGTATGTCTGTCTGCCGCAGCGTCGGCGGCGCCATGAATGTTTAACAGCAGCCCATGCCTCCTTTCTTTCTCTGCCTCTGGGCAGCGAGCAGTTTTATTATCCAGCGTAATCAAATAAAGCGCGGAATTGTCCGAGACGGAATTATCCGCGCGTCGATTGCCCGCCCCGGCGCACGAACACACCGATGCGAACGGAAAAGACGGGCACACGAACAGCCGGGCCAGAGAGATGACTCCGCCTCGAGGCTACACGCGCGCGTAACCTTCTCCGCGACCAGTTTGACCAAATGGAACGTAAGCGCTCCGAGAAATTGCTTTACGACGCTGTTTGCGGCTCCCCCTTTCCAGAGAACCCCTCCTCTCCACCCCCGAAATGTCGGATAATTCTCAAATGCTCGAGCTATCCCAAGACTCATCTTCCTCGTTCAATGAAATTAATGTTATTTTTATTTCAACTGCTGCGTTCTTGCATTGCTACGCGCGTAAAAATGATCATATTTTTGAAATTTTAACTTTTTTACGAGAAATTGGGATATGTTTCTTTTATGAGCCTTTTTGTTCGGATTAAAATGCTATAACTAGTATACGTTTGCAGTTATCGTTTATCAATTGTAAATTGATAAATATATCTTTGTGTTTAATATTTACATATGTAAGACACGACGTGCTCTGGTTTCTTCAACTCTGGACTGAGTTATGTAAACTTAATTTATCTTTATAATATAATTTAATTCGTTAATTAATTATATTTTAAATTAACATGAATTGTTAATAAACAATTGATGGCAATAGAAAATTATTTGGTAAAATTGAGAGCAAAGACTCGTTTTCAACGTTTTTGGAGTTTCTTAATTTGGATTTACAATTTAAAAACTGTAAAATCAACAACTCAGTAGTTGATCCAAAAAAATCTTGTTTATTCCAAAACATTTTACATATAAACATTTATAATATACCTTATTTTTATTTTTACGATAAATAGATTATGCATCTACAAAATTTACAAAAAGGGCAGTGAAATCTTCCCATAAACTACCTTTTTTAAAAAAAGGTGTAAAATGAAAGGCAAGTTTGGTGTAATCGAACTCCTCTTATAAAAAAATACATAATTTTTATAACATAATTAGGGTTGCCAGATTAGGCGGTTTTTTGAAATTGGGATGATATATTTTATCATTAAAAAACAAATTTATAAAACCAAAAAAAATGTTTAATGCTTTACGGTATAAGTATTAAGCGTTCCACATTTTTTTGATTTTTTAAAACTTTTTTTAACAAAAAATAAATTATTTTAATTTTAAAAAATCTCCCAATCTGGCAGCCTTAAACATAATGCCTACAATTTTATTTTTATCTTTTTTACATTTTTTTCTTATACTTTAAAATTTTATATAACACCAAGAACAATACATGATAATCATTCACGTATAATAATTTGTAATTATTAAAATAAGATAAAAATATTCAATTTCTTTGGTTTTAATTCACTCTGTTTACGTTGGTTGGCTTAAGAAAATAATACAATTATTCAATTCTAAAAAAGGAATCAATTTGATGATACGCAAAGAGTTGGTGCAAGACAAAATACTTGAATGAATATACATGAACACGAATATTATTCTCCTATAACATTTTATTTAAAAATTAAGGAAATAGTATATTTCGATACTAGTGCATAAAAAATGATTCGCGACGAGTGTGAGATTTGTCGCCCGAGCGAAGCGAGGGTGACAACTCACACGAGTTGATTTTTCGCAACGGCGTGCGCGGGGCGCAAATCCACGCACGCTCGCTAAACGCTCGCGTGCGTGGATTCGCGCCCCGCGCACGCCGTTGCGAAAATGAAATTTTACAACATGGCAAACAAATAATATACATTTTCACAAACGTTTTTCATTGTTGTATTTCACTAGCCACTTTCGAATTGTACCTTCGTACTTTTTGAACCATTGATAATTTTTCGTTGCTTTTTCAATAGTAAGATCGATGTAAGGTTTGATTTTTATCAGCTTCTCATTATTTGCCAATCTTGTTAACTGAAATTCAATTTTTTGGTAGTATATTATATTATACATCAAATCAACAATTAATAAATCTATTCATGATATTTGTAAAAAAAACTTACAATATCGATTTGCGATTTTGACGAAATGGAATTAGCTATTCTTGCAAAGATGATTCCAACGGAGTTCCAGTCGCCAACGCTAAATATAAAAAAAATAATTTACAGAAATATAAACGTAAACAAATATAACTACATTATGAGTTAAAAGAAATATCAAAAAAATTAACTTACTAATCGTAGACAGCATCCATCTCATTTTCTAAAAATTGCAAAGCTATTTCCAAGCTGGGCGCATGCTTTGTAAATAAATCAAAATAACTTGCTAAATCAGTGAGTTGATATGCTTTTCGAATAATTACGTCGTATAGATTCCTACAAATACGCAATTCGTTTTTATTGTTGTGCTAACTAAAAGAAAATGTGATATTTATCGTTAAACTCACTTTTTAACAACAGTAGGATTTTGGATGCAACTCAAATTGATAATACTTGAACTATTCTTTAACAATTCCTCAACTGGTGCGCTTCTTATAAAAGCGCATTGGGCAATGGGATAAATGTCATCATTTGGATTACTATTGAAATAAAAAAATTATTGTCACATATGAGCTATATTATTATACGTTAGGTAACTTAATAAGTAACGAACACCGTTACCTTCCTTTTGCGAAATAAATTCTTGATTGTTTCACACAATCTTCATAGCCGTAATTACAGGCAACGGCCAAAATAATATTTCTGGTGAATTGATCAAGGGTACTATCATTTGCTGAATTTACTTTAAATCCAACTGAATTGTACACTTTCGGAATCAGCGACAGTATAAATTTCTCGTACAACACTTGTAACTCTGGATCGCCTTTGATTCTCAGACTTATGTCCTTTATGGAATTAAAAAATTCAAACCAAGGATTAAAGCTCGTTTCTCGAGACAAATATTTAAGTGTATCAAAGGCAATGTCGTAGCTGATTTCGCCAATTTGAGCCAAATTAAGGGCGTCGCTGACAAGTTGTGCTCGATTTAAAACAGGGATAGTTGCATAATCATCACTGTTTAAGACGTCGCTCAACGCCTTCCAATTGTCGTTGTCGTAATTGACTCTGTAGTAACCAGCGTATCCAATAATATTCATTAGGTACCACTTATAATCTAAATCCTTCTGGAATGTCCTTCCTTTCGGACCCAACCAAAACCGAGGCGAGACGATATCAAATCTGTTCTCAGTATTAGTCGTAAAACTTATGGGTATCCAGTACTTCAAGTCTGCTACAGACGAATTAGCAGCAGGTGTTTTTAAGAAGCGTTTCTGAAATTATGTATCGAAAAATAATTTTTTTAAATTTTGTGAAATCTACATTCAAATTATAGATGCTTAATTTAACCTGTTCCAAATATATGGAATCATTCTCGCGAGTTACAATTACAATAGGATATCCTGGCTGATCCAACCAGCTATTCATAATAGTGGTAACATTGACTTCTGGATATCCGAGTATTGCCGAGTTGACAGAGTTGAAATATCGCTGAAACTCGGCAATTAATTGGTCTGGGCGTGCATTTTTGAACGCGTTATTTTTTATGTAAGCTCGCATAACTGCGTAAAATGCGTCGTCGCCAAAGCTTTTATGAAACATTCTGATTACACTTGCAGCTGAATATTCCATGAAAACAAGTAAAGTCATAATTAGGTAATTATTTAAGGTTATTTATATAAGCAATGCACATCTCACCTTTCTTATAAGCGATATTATCAAACACACCCTCCACCCCGTCTGCATTTAATAATTGATTATTCGCAGAATGCGATGATTCCTGGGCGTCTAAATCTAGCGCTTGATCCAGTGTAAGTAAAATGAATATCTCAGGAAAGTGATACTTTGGTTCCACCTGATTAAGCGAAAATGTATGCTTGTTAGTACCCTTGCAAAGAAGCAACTAAAATTTTAAGTTATATATGAAAAATTGTAACCTTTTCGGCAATAACGTAAGAAAAATACTCGGCAAAACCTTCGTTAAGCCACATGTATTCCCACCAATCTAAAGTAACTAAATTACCAAACCACTGGTGCACTAACTCGTGAGCTATTGTTCTGACGACGTTGAATTTTTCTACTGCTCCTATGCCATCGTAGTATGTCAATGATTCTTCTCTGTAAAAGCCATGATATATCATTTTATCGTTTTATTTAATCAAATCGTTTTTGATGAAAATTCAAAATAATCACTTGAAGGTAACGAGACCCCAATTTTCCATGGCTCCATGCTTAAAATTCGGTATTGCCACAAAATTCATCTCGTCAAGATCGTATTTGTATTGAAATAGTTCTTCCAAATAATTCAATGAGGCATTACCAGCCTTAGATGCGTATCTACAGTGCTGTGCTAACTCAGGTTTGGCCCATACGGTTACCCTCGAATTGGCTTCCCGAATCGATTCAAAGTCAGATATGACAAATGCTAATAGATAAGTCGACATCTTCTTGCTCTCCTTATATATGTGCCATTCTCGGTCTTTTAACGTTAAGCTAAAATAATCGTTTATATTATCGTTCAATGGAAATATTCGACGAAAATTATTAATATGTTTACACAATAAAACTTACTGCGGTACTTTTTTTGGATTTGATCCTACGTTACTAAGAGAAGAGTAATTTTTGGGTACTGCCAGATTTACTTTGAATGTAGCTTTTAAAGATGGCTCGTCAAAGCAGGGGAATGCTCGCTTTGCGTAAGTCGGCTCGAATTGAGTGGTAACAAGGTAACTTTATTAGAAGAAAAAAATCTATTGAAAAATCCTACGAGCATTGCAAAAGAGCATCAAAATCTATATTAGTATGTAAAACGTATTAAACAAACCTGGTTTCTCCTTTATCATTAAAATAAGCACTTTTATAAAATCCAACCAAATTAGAACTAAATTTTCCCATGTATTCAAGTGTCAATTCAATTTCTTGATTAGCCCTGAGGGTATGTTGTAAGGTAATAGTGTACTGTTTAGCCAATGCATCGTAAGATGTACCAATTACCGTATTATAAGGCAAAGTTATTTTTTGAATTTCCAATTCATCAGCGTGAAAAGTTATCGTCGGCGTATCTTCGACAATTCTGATCTTGATGATTGTTTTTCCGAGAAACACATTTTCATCATACTGTACAAAATATGGAGTAATAAAGAGTTCGTAAGTTATAGGAAAGGCATTCCTTGGTAGGCGGTATTTTAGTTCCTGTGAACCAGTCAGTTGAGCAGCCGTCAACTGGTGTTTTCTTTGGTGGCCGATGCTCCATTGCAAGTCACCCAATTTTTCGGTAAAATCTTTACGGAAAATATCAGCACAAATACTTGCCCCGTTGAGCGCCAGTAAGAGAATGGTTATGGGCAATAATTTCATATTGAACTGGCATGGGAAAAACGATGAGATTATAAAAGTAATGCGTTAATAAAATAGCAAAGCTATAATTAGTTTTTTATTTATTCGTGGCACAGGCAAAAGCTTTTACTTTTTAACATATAATTTGTGCTTACCATGTATTGCAAACTATTCCTTGCTTTAAAAATGGTTGTTACAAATGGTTGTCTGCTCAATAAACACTTACCATTGCCTCTTCGGAAATGATCGAGCAACAGGGTGCCAGCTCTTGGCCAGTGTTTAACGCTCGGAATTCTACCAAATTAACTCAAAAACTTCGTGCTTTTAAAGTAACAAATTCAAAAGATTATGAATATTATTTCTTTTGTGATAATAGTAAGTAAGTCTCATTTAATTGACGTATAAACGTTTAAATAATACTTGTCATTCTCGTTTACTGTGATTGACATACTCCACAAGTTGCTTACAATGATTCAACAGTTTTGTCAATTATTCTACATTTAGATAAAAAAGCATTACAGGGAAAAATTTTTTATCACCTGTATTAATCCCCTCTTTTATAATTCTCATTGGGACCAGTACCAAGGTAATTCTTTATCAAAAATTCGCAGATGGCTGATAATTTCGACATTTTGTGGTGAAAAAAAATTAAGAAGACGAAATCTCTTTTCCTGATAAAAAAAGAGGAAAAAATAAGCTACATCAGGAATTGAGAAATATTTAAAAATTTATGTAAACTACAAAAATTATTAACGAAATAATTTAAAAACCGCTGCTAACTACCTTAGCAGTATGCTTTCTCAAAGAACAATAACAATTTTTTTATATTTGTAGATTAAACCAACATTTTTAATTTTTCAATTTCTAAAAAAACGTTTTTATTAATAGACACTCTAAATAAGGTAGGATCGGTTTAAAAATTTAATCAGTTCTTAAGTAACATGCGAGAAATGAGGGTACCAAATTTCGAGTCATTATAATATCACCAACGAAATTTGTAACAAAATTAGGAAAATCAAGAAAAAAAATCTGAAAAAACCGTTTTTATTAATAGACACCCTAAATAAAGTCGGATCGGTTCAAAAATTTAATCAGTTCTTATGTTACACGTGACAAATAAGTGTAACAATTTTCAAGTCATTATAAAATCACCAACGACAGTTATAGCAAAATTAGGAAAATCGAGAAAAAAACGTTTTTATTAATAATCACCCTAAATAAGGTCGGATCGGTCCCAAAATTTAATGAGTTCTTAAGAAACATATACCAAATAAGTGTACCAAATTTCGAGTCGATATCTTATTTTTTACTCGAGTTATCGTGCGACAAAAAAATGCATACATACAGACATACAGACATACATACATATATACATACAGACTTTTTCTAAAAACAGTGTGTTCGTACTTAAAAACCTTCAAAACGTCGAGAAAACGCAAAATTACGGAATCGAAAATTTTCACCGTTACAAAGCTTGATAGATATTGTATAATTCCTCGATTGTAGTAAAGTACATTTTTTGCCACTTTGTTACTTAATAACCTTAAAAAAAATAAAAAACTGTTAAAACCGTGACGTGAAGCTGCGTGACTCCCAATATTTATTTTAAACAAAATGCTGTACTGAAAAAAGCATCTTTCCAAATGTTGTAAAAATTTAACAGTATCTTCCTGACATATT
>JAPYYQ010001600.1:0-32606 GCA_030522585.1 Anagyrus pseudococci
TACGTCATAAGACAAGTATATACTTTCGTTATTATAAATTATAGTAATTTTTGCTAGAATTAAAATAATTTTTACTGAGCGATTTTTCTCAGTGTATCCTCGAGCGTTTTCTCCACTCGCCCATTTGCTCACGATAGTTCGTCTGAAAGTTATGAAGATAAAAAAAATAAGCGAGGGAAAAATATATCGCGGCAGCCTTTACGCGACGAACGTCTAAAAGCCGGGAGTGTGTAACGAAAGCGCGCTTGACGTGAGCTTTCAGTGATAGCGACTGTGCCCTCGGTATAGTGCAACATTCGCGCTTTGTGCTCTCCGCGCCATTTATTACAAGCGGAGGAAAGAGCACAAGCATATCATAAACGCTCTCGCGCGACTATTTTATACCGCCACGACAACATCGTTTTTCCCCTCATCGTTCGCTCAGCGAAAAATAGAGAGAGACGACGTATCGCGTGTCGTTTTTATTTCTTTGAAAAGCCTTAAACCGTCCATCCAGCTTGCACGGTATTCTATTCTGTCGAGCTTTCAGCACGTCGTTTGGACTTGGCGACCTGCCTCGGGGAGGCGAGGGGACTCTCTTTCTCGGATGTGGCAAGTTTCGCGACTGCCCGACGACAAATACACTCGAGCGTTGACGTTTCTTTTATTGTTTCTCCTCTCGGGTAGTTTTGTGGTCGCTGGTCAGTAGCCGATACGGCGTGGAATTGAAGAACGATCAAACGCATGTGGTATATTACCAGAGCTTGATGGAGCATTAAGTTTTATAACTTGTGTGTTTCGATGTGCTAATTTTTCTTTAATTTCTTTGTTCCAGGTAACTAACTCTACATCCCATACATTTGACAAAAAGCATTGCGAGCCTCCAAACAGTGAGTTAAAACAACGAGAAAATATTTGGTATTTCAATTCGGTGTACGCTCTGCCTCTCGGCATTATTCAAACCCCCCCCCCCCCAAAAAAACATTCTCTATTAATAAACACACGTTATAAAGTAGCAATAACTCATACGCCACATTGTTAGCTACTCCACCCTTTATCGAGTCAATTAAACGCGCCAGAAAAGCTTGAAAAGCAAACGCCAGGGAAAATCGATATCGCAACTGTAACAATCGCAACAAAAAATAAAGGAAAAATAACAACAAGTAAACTCTTGCGGAGGAGAGAGTGAAGAAAAAAGAGCGCATCGAGCGTGAAAAATCATAAATTGGCCGTGGCAAATCCGACGCTGCGACAGGCCGGATAACAGAATTTTAAAGTTCAAGTGTAGCTCATTAGCCAAGCTAGTTCATTAAGCTCGGAACGAGAGGGAGAGATAAAAGTTGAAGCGAGGTAAAACGCACCCCAGCGCGGAGGAGGATAAGGGGCAGACGAATCGACGGATTGTTAGCGAAGGACGAAGATGAACGCGCGCCGGATTTGCAGATAATTGGATCGGCTGTGGAGATAAAAAGAAAAGCGAGAGAGAGAGAGAGAGAGAGAGAGGGCTCGTGCATTCTGATGCTGCGAAGCAGAGTGTGAGGGGTCTTTAATGAAATAGCGTAAGCCGGAGCAGTGTTGCTCTCTCTTTCCTCGAGCCGAAGCGGCTCTTTTTATGATTATCGCCGAGTTTACTGCTACGGCACTTTCGACACGCGCCTGCCCTCTTCGTTCCTGTAACTTTATTTTTACCGCTGCGCTGATGCGGCTATTGCCGCTACTCAACGCTTTTTACGTTTCCGGATTCTCTTCTCTCTTCGTTTTTATTTTTCGTTTACTCTCCCTTCCAGCAGCGCCTCTGCTCCCTTTTTTCTATACTCTCCTCGCACCTAAAGCGCTCTTGTCACTTAATCAAGCTGGAGAAAAATAAGACTCTCTCGTTTTTCACGATTACGCTGCGGATGAGATTGCCCCTCTCTGCATTTGACAATTCGCCACTTGAAAAGCTTATACCTATATCCTTTGTCAACGCGCAATTTCGCCGGGAATTAACAGCCCCTATATAACAGTCCGAACTTGGCGACTCCGCGGGTAACTTTAAATCACTTCGTTATTTTTCAAGCACCTCCTGCCCGCGTACCCTCTTAATCCACCTGCTTAAGCTAGTTACTCAAGAGAGAGTAACCCTTCGACGTTCCCTTATCACAGCTCAGCCATAAAGAACGCGCGTAATACCTGCATGCGATTGGCTTAGCAGTCAGCTGTAGCCCCCCCCCCCCCCCGCTGGCCGCCGCGGAAACGTGGCTCTCGACATCGGCGCCAGTAATTGCCGAGCCAACTACGGTAATCCATCCCAGCCTCTCGATAACTAGACGGCTTACAAGCGCGCTAGGGATTTGCCAAGTGCGGCGGGGCCGATACAGGCACTAGAGAGACGACGCTCCCGCTCGCCCCCCCCCCCCCAACGTTTTCCACCGAAGCTCGCGAGTGACGGATTATAACTTCTCGGCCAACTCGCGCGGAATATCATGCAGCTCGCTAGTCTCTCTTCTCTCCAGGTGGTTGGAGTAATTGAGCGGACGTGTCAAAGCTTCGCCCCTCGCTGGTTTTACTAAGTAGCCTGTTTTATTGTTGCGAGCGTCGGGCATATCGCACACTTTCAATTTTTGGTTTTCGCGGAATCGCTTTCTGTGAAAGGGGGGGGGGGGGAGGGGTGGCATATCAAATAAACCGTGGGCGAATTTTTAAAAGCCCTTTTCCTTTGCTAATGGCTCCGGCTCTCGGATATACATCTACAAAGCCCAGGGATATAACATCGGAGCAATAACGCAGCGGCCACTTTTCCATATAGCTCTCAGCGCGGCCGGAATGAAAAACGATCGTTCGATCGCTGCGCGAGAGCGTATATGTGAAAAGTCAGAGCTCGCAGTTTGGCGCCATCTGCTCTGTCCTCGTAACTGCAATTTACGCAAAATTGACAGCGGTGTACTTTTTTTATAACGGAGAGCAGCCTCCTCCGCGAGGTGCGTAAGTCGGCAAGGCCGTTATAACGGCTGATTTATTTAATGGCAAACCCTTTTCTCCGTCTTTTAATGCCGACAAATCATGATTTTCATTGCCGTTCGATATAGGAAATCATAAAAATTATTCCCGACCACGACCCTCGCTTCCACATCTGCAAAAAAAAAAGAAGAACACTAGAACAATGCAAAGCCAGACGAGTGCTACATATTTCAAGCTCGATTTAACCTTCGCGCCTAACGGATGGTATCAGGCCGGCATAAGAAACTTAAAAGCGACGATGATTCGTCATAAAGCACACGTAGACTCTCCACTTTGCTCGAATTAATCCCACACCAAGCTCCCCCACCCCCTCGCTACGGTAATAGCCACAGTGGTCTCGTGATTTTCGTTCGCGTGACACACGAGAGCGGCCCCCGGCGATTCTGTCTCGTCACGCGCCTTGAGACCGGAGTCTCGACGAGTCACTCGAGAGATTGTGCCCGGGTGTTATATACACGCGTGGGCTTGAATTATGGATGACCCGTTCGAAGGGGGGTACGACTGCCAGACGATACGCTAAATACAGGCGTTTTTGAAAGCTCTAACCTGCCTGTGATACTTGGAAAATCGAGCGACTAAATTAAAAGTGGGGGGACGATAAACGAATCGTACACGCGGAGAGTAAAAAAGCCGAAGCTTAATCGGCCGTGTGAAAAGGCGGGTGATTAGTACAAACGGCCAAGAGAGTGGGAATAACGATTTGCTAAAGTGCCGCTTGAATTTTCCGGAACAAGACTGCAAAAAGGGGAGGGGGAGGAGGAACAAGTTGCTTTTACGCTCGGTTATTGCACAGGGGCTCTTATTCGAGAGAAGAGCCGAGGCAGAGCATGCCAACCACAAGCACTCGACAGGGTAAAAAGCTTTGCGACGTGGAAGGTGGCACACTACCCCTTATACCCCCCCTCTAGATTCGCTCGTTACTACGGGCCGCGAGTAGCGGCAGCAGCATCGCACACTCGACTACTGCCAAGTGCATTCACCTACCCAAGGCACTTATAAAGCCTCGAGTGCGATGCGCGCTATATAACGTCCGGAGAGGGGGGGAATCGGCCAATTTTTCCCGAGATTAGACGCGCGAATAATACGGTATTTTCTTTTTCTTCATTATTTTCTTTTTCGGTTGCTTTGTTCATTTTTCTTTCGCGACTTTATAATGTTACAATGGCTTTATTGTTTTGCCTTTGTGCAAAAGTGTCTTCGAGCGCGGTCTCGTGCTTAATGAAATTAATGTAGGATTCGCTGCCGAGGGAAGGAATAATAAAAAAAAAGAGAGGAAGGTTCGCGGTGAAAGGGCCTTGTAACGAGGCGAATGAAAAAGTTGAAGCTTTGAGAATGAGAGAGAAGATGGAGGGGAGAGGTGCCAAGAGAAAGGCGATGAGGTTGGAAGAAAAATTGCAGTTTGCTTGTTTTTTTTTTTTTTATTTTTTTGAGAAAGAGACACGAGCTCTTCCTTTTTCTCTATACCTGGATACGCGTTCGCAGAATATTATCGGCGAGCTTGTAGCATCGGGCGTGATTCCGCTTTCTCTCGCAGCCCGACAGACGGAACACGACGTTTCCGATGAGAAAATTTTCCACTTTTTTTCTTTCGTTATAGGAAAAAAGAAAAACTTACGAAAGCCCGCACAGTTGCGCGCTTTTCAAAAATACCGTTGCCCTCCGGAGAAAGAATCGCTCGTGAAGCGCGCGCAGATTAATTATTCCGTATCGATCGCTCCTTTTTCCATCTAAAGAACAAAAAAAAGAAAGAAAGAAAGAAAGAGAGAAAAGAAATAAGAATCTGACACAAGGGAGCCGAGCAGTGAGCCGAGCGATTCAAAAGCGGCAAAGAAAGTCCAAAGTGTAGGGCAACGAGGGTGAGGAGGCTGGCTGGTAAAGTTGAGAAGTCGAGCGTGCACATCAGGCAGTCGGCGTCGAATTTCCGCTGGTCCGATACACATAGCCCGCATAACACACACTCCGCGACCCATCTCTTCTCCCTGGCTTTGTTCAGCGATATATAGCAAGACGCTCCCAGGCGATATACACACACCCTACACACACGCAGTGAATGAGAGGTTCTTCTGCAACTCGCACAATAAGCTCCAGCCGCGTTGGGCTTCAACCGGTAATTGAATGCTCGCCAGGCCGAGACACAGACTTGACTTGTAGCCTTGGGCGCGATATATTGTCAAGTTTTAATGGGTGTTCGCGCGACGGTTACCGCACCGTGATCGCACTGCTTTTTCCCCGCGATTTTTGGAAAACGCGAACGCACGCTGCTAATACATCTAGGCGGCTCCGACGTGGATGAGCTTTGGCGCTTTAATTAAGCTTCAGGAATTTAGCGTAATTAGATGGGATAGAAGCGGAGGTAGGAAGAAAGAGGAGGAGGGGGTGGGCCAAAGATATATAAGATGATGGGATTTATCATAGGGGGGAGAGGTTAAGAGGCCCTTGCCTCGAGTCGAGCGCTTGAGCGTTCTAAAATTTCGCATTAAAATTCGCCCGAGACATTCTCGGCGGCGCGTTGTTACCCTCGGCAATATGACACACAAGGGAAATTCAACGTGCCAACTCTCTCTCTCTCTCTCTCTCTCTCTCTCTCTCTCTCTCTCTCTCTCACATCGGATTGTGTACAAACTCGTCAGTAGGCACTATAAGCGCGTTTATTCGCTGGCTAAAAGAAAATCATTCGTGTATACTTGTATATAGTAGCTGAAAGCTCCGATTACCCGTGGATTATTAAAATTTTCATTAGCCGCTGGAGCAGGCTCGCGCATATAAACACGAAGATCGACGGTTATACAATTTTAATCAGAGCTATTACAGGGGAAGCTGTACGCGTGCGTCTCTTGATAAGCGCTGGGAGCAGCTCATCAAAACCTTCATTAACCCACGCACTCGCTAGGAGCTACCGCTGCATCTATTTCGCTCATCTTAACGTTCATCGTGTGTACATCTCGAGTTTCCGAAATACACGAGTGGAATGCACACGCGGCTTTGACACTGTAAACGTAAAAGACGAGGGACTTGCATGCCCTTAATTCCGGATCTGTGTACGCAACAGTTGGCCGTGTGCAACTGTTTTATCGCCAGCACTCGAGTGTCTACCAGGGACGGGAGGGAAAAGCTTTGGACCTCTTATGCTGCTCCGAGCAGTACGAGCTAGACACTCGAGGAATGTGAAGAACGTCGTGAATTTTAATGGCACCGGAAGACCGAGCGCCCCGCGTACACTAACGGAGAAGGAGGAATCTTCTTTGCTCGAGCTATCTTTTGTTACCCAGCGAATTCGTTTACTCTGATTAATGGCCCGGGGAGATTTTAATCGTCGGCTTAATGATGTTTTATAATGACGCTTGGATTTTTGGTGCAGTTGATCACTTTTTTTTTACTTTTCACGGTGCTTGAGTCAATCTTTCGGGGACTATTGAATTCGCTGCTTCGTTTTATAGTTTTAGAAAGAAGACAATGAAAAGCTTCTTTTTTTTAGAAAATAAAAAAAGAATTGCGCGTTTAATACAATCGTTTGTTCGGTTCGTTGTCGTTTAATTAGAATTTTGAATTTCGAAAAAATTGTCCTTTACAGGGCACACACTTTACAATCAAAATCGTTTATTTTTGTTTTTCAATCCTCTGATAAAATTTTTGAATGTGCGTGCGTATGTTATTTTTTTTTTCATTTTTCGTTTAGTTTTCAATCTTTGTTACGTCAATTGTTGTAAACTTCATCGTATTTCCATGCAGCCCATTCTCTTTTTTTTCACCCTATAGTTTTTGTTTCCTCCCCAACGAATTTTAAAAAGACAAATTAACTTCGCTCCTAACTAGATTTACACACTTTATAAACCTGATAGCAATCCCAAAATTGAATGTCCGTTGAAAAAAGAATTTTCTTTTTTTTCGTCAATAATATTGAATATGACGTGTTGTAACGTCAGAATTTCAAACAAAACTTCACAATAAAGAGAGAAAGGAAAATCGTCATTTATTACATGGCCAGTTATTAAATTAAGATATTTTTTCCGTCCCACGGCTAATCCGGCCTTTTTATTTTATACTCGTTAAAAAAAAAATCTTCTCCATCATCGTCCTCGCTAAAATCTCTCGCTCTCGTTCCGTGAGCATCATCCCTTTTATCATCGGCAATGTAATAAGCAGTTCATCCCCTTACGTTTCGTTCGCCGCAAAGAAACGGCAACCGACGATTCCTTAGTAAGTCTACCCTTTGTGCTCGCGTGTCTTTGTGTTTCTCGAACTGCCGAGTAGACTAGCTAACCGAGTTTCGTAATAAATTCCACTTCAAGGCATATCTACCCCCGCGTGTCTATATAGAAATTATTATTCTCAAATAATTCAACAATTATTCGCTTTGCCCTACTCAACCGCCCGTTTTTCATTCCCGTATTAAAAGGCTTTAGCTCAACAAGAAAATCGAGGCAATAATCGCATCTCAACAAACGTATCTCTCTCTTCCTGGCCTCAAGCACACACATCCGAATCTAAGGCTCGACCAATCTGGTCAATGCTCGTTTGCAGATCAAACCGAGCAATTACACGTATTATCAGTCTGCCTTGGCGCCGGCATTCCAGACGTAGTAGGGGAGGCAAGATTCCTCGATCGGTTAGAATCCTAGAATCGACATGGGGGCTTCTATACGGAAGGGGGGAATATGCGATCGGGGACTGAGTCGTCATCATCATCCTCCCTCTGGCCAACAATATCGAGCGTCCCATTCGGCTTCCTCACTCTCGCACGTTATGGGGCTTTCGTGTATGCGGTCTATCGCGGCTATAACGCTCTGGCTGCATACACGCGCGCGCGTCCATTTGCGAATAATCGAGAGCCGGGTATTCCCCTTTCGCGAGCCTGGCGAATATCGTTGAGGTCATCTCTCTCTATATCTCTCTCTGTGTGTGCATTTGATGATTATACGAATTCGTCGAGCTATGCGCGATCCTTCGAGAACTCTCTCGGCTTCCGGCGAGGTGGGTCCTTGAATTTCAGCAAGTTTCATATAGCCCAGAGTCGTTCGAATAGCCTTCCGCGATTCAACAAGTGGAGAGCTTTGCTCGAGCGAGCAAATTCTTTCGAGAGAATATGCGGCTCCGTAGAAGAGAGAGAGAGAGAGAGAGAGAGAGAGAGAGAGAGAGAGAGAGAGCGGTGGCCTCTCGCGAATGAAGAAGCGCCCCGGCAATAGGGGCTACCCCCTCCCCAGACTCTAGCCAGCCCGAGCGTCGTCTAATTTGCTCTCTCTCTCTCCCTCTCTCGCCCCCGACCACTTCGCTTCGATCCGCAGCAGGCCCCCCTTCTCTCTCCCCGCTATATACCGGGGGAAGAGCGTGCGGCCTGGTTAATGCACTGGAAATTGACGCACATTACGGGTGATCAATGTTCCAGGCTCGCGCGCGCCTCGCCAGACGCGCGAAAGGAGGGGGGTAAGTCGTTGGGCGCTTTGAGAGAGAGAGAGTGAGAGAGAGAGAGAAGCCAACGGCCCCCGCTATAGACCGATGAACTAACGCTCGACTACTCTTTTAGCGCGAATTCGCCTGGAGGGATGGGAGCTTTTATTTTCGTTCTTTTATTCCGAGGATGAAGAATATGCGATTGTATCGGAACATATGGAAATCGTACTGGGCTTTGACACACCGAGAGGGGGATACGAGGTAATTTTCGAAAAATCATGGTTTATGATGCTTGAGATTCAGTCTGGCGATAACCAAGGGATTTAGTGGCCCTTTTTTTTTGTCGCTGGGGCTATTATACTTTTTAATGCGCGCCTTGGATGTGGAATATTTCGAGGTCGTGCGTCGCGTGAATCTTGGATGAGTTTGTTAATTAAACATTCCGGGCTTGTAGAATATGAGCTTTCTTTGTTTTCTTTTTTTATAACTATTTATGAGGATTTAAAACTGATTGGAATTTTTATTATTGTCAAAGGGAGAGGCTGTTGTTTTATTTTTGTGTTTCCACGTTTACGGAAACTGCGTTTCGCTCTTTTTTAATATCGGAAAATATTAACTTTTCAAAACTCGTAATAACGTTCGCCAAAGCGCCTGCGCTATTAAATTGAATTCGCAAGCAAGTAGGAAAAAGATGATTGAATTCGATAAAAAAAAATAAAGAAGAACAAGAAAAAGTCAAAGTTACATTTTAAGAAAGTTCAAATACGTACGTTCAGCTGCAGAGGTCCAAAGAGTCCTGCGATCCACAGCAGCCCGATGAATAATCGTTCCTGAAAAAAAAAGATACGATAAACAAACGTAATTGTTGGTCTTTTATCAGTGCAGACATACGAGAATGTTATATCTAAAACATGTATCAACCTCCGCGAAATCGATACATTTTTTACGTTCGCGCTGCATTTGAATATTTCGAAAACACGCGTAGGGCCATTAGCATTGATATATCCCTTTATAAATGGCCCGGGCTCCTTGAAAAACGAGACCAATTTCCCCTACACCTCCTCTCTCTCTCCCCCTCCCTGTAACAGCAGCTATAGCCGTATCTATCGGAAAAACCGAAAACTCTCCCTCTGCTACGTAATTCCGTGTGCGATGCTCGCAATTTCCCGCGAAATTAATTCAATTAAACCTTTCTCGCCTTTTTTTTTGCTTCTCGGTCTCCCCTCACCTTTTTTCCCCCTCCGAACGACGCCGAACGCGTTCGATCAAATTTTTTCACGTTCGACCTCGAGTCGTGAATTCCATGCGAAAAATCTCGTTCGTCAGATCGATAGCCCCTCGTATTCTTATAAACTCGCGGGGGTTGCATCGAGGTTTAAAAAATAAAAGAGAAGAAACCCTAAGCTAGGTCGACTACTCGGTACGCCAGAAGGAAGTAACAGCCCGTGACCAAGTCCGTCTTTTTTTTTCTTCTTCCTCGTCCAGGATATAAAGCGCAAGCTGGAAGTTAGTGGAGTGCGAGGAGGTGACGCGGGCGTGTATAAGGTGGCCGAAGGAGATGAAGTGGAGTGGCGCGTGGCTCGGGTTACAGAAGAGCTCCATTCCGCGCCTCTCGGATATGGGAACGCCTTGCTTGTGTGATGTATTGTTTTCGCCACCGAGCTAGAACTTGCCGCGCTCGGGGGGCAGCCGGCAGTATCGCCCTTAAGCTCCCAGCTGATTTATAATGGGACTTGCGCTAGCCGCTTGTCGTTATTCCAGGGGAGGGGGGAGGGAGACACATTCGTCGAAATGGCTAAAAACTGTTCGTTTAAACGAGGACCGTATCTCCACTACAGTCGCAGTCGAGAGCCGAGAAATATAAGTTCGAAATATTAGTGGCTATAGCGCGGGGATTCGAGGCAAGAATGAAGTAAGGGAGGGGGTGGGTGGGCAATAACCGTATCCCCAGCAGTCCCCAATGAGAATTGAGGATACGCGTAACGTATTGTTACGGCATCTCCAAGACCACCACCCCCCTCGTCGTCTTTACAACCAGTATTCTGGACCGGACGTCGATAGTCAGCCCCTGCCACCGTACCGAGGAAATTGCCGTCGGAGGGAGAAAGAGAAACAAGTTCTTCGACTTTCACATTTTTTCCAGCCCTCCTCTAGGCTAGAGCCAGCTGGGAAGGGGGGCGGGGGTCTCGATTGCTTCGACGCCCTGACGACCAACGTTATACTCCCGAGCCCTACTGCTGCTGCTGTTTACGAGGCTGGTGGTGAGAGCTTGGTCGAAGAGAATAGGAGGTCTGGCTGTGTCGTATAAGATCGCGCGAGAGAGGAAACGGCCAGGGAAATATTAAGAGCGCGTGTTACGGCCTGCTCTTTGGCTTATGCTGTCCTGTTTTTTTTCTTTTCAGCTTTAGAGCTTGTTTACTGGTTATTGGGGAAGGGGGGATAGCTGAAACGAAGGTTTGGAGGTACATTTTTTTAAAAATTTTATCGTTCGGTCTATGTGCGTTTGGCAAGATTATTGTTTTCGGGTGGTATCTGAGCTAGTGTTATGAGAGCCACTCGGTACATCAGCTTTTCACGATGGGGTAAAACTTAGCTTGCGATAATATAAAACGGCGAATGTTACAGAGGGAATAGTTGAAGATGATCATTGATCAATCGAGCCAGATCAATCTATCAGTCAAATTAACGCGACGAGCTGTCAAGAATCAAGGGTTTAGACACACTCGATTCTCGGTAAATTCAATCTTAGCCGTGGAAGCAGCCAGGGTGTGTATTAAAATTGCAAATAACAACAACACAGCGCGGACAGATTTGGCTAGCCAGGGCCCATAGCAGTAGCAGCCGGGCCCGCGATATCTGATTTTAAATTCGTCGTTGCCTACCGGGCGTAAAATTTCGCCCAAGTAAAATTATTATGCAAACTCCCCATGAATAATGCACGGTATGGCTTACTCGAGCGTTGCAGGGATACGCGTCTATATATACACGCGGCTAGAGAGAGAGTAGCATCGCGACGACGACGCAAGCCGAAATACCGTGAGCGGCCGAGGGAGAGAGCAATTTCGAAGAAAAAGAGCTGCACGCGGGGAAAAAAGCGAGCGCTACGCGCGCGAGGAATAAGCCATTCGGCTGCTGGAAGAGCCACACAATAAAGCGCGTCCTGGTAGTATAGGAATCCCTCCGCCCTTCTATCTTATCGTGCCGGTGCACGCGAGGAATAGGACCGCGGGATGGCTGCTTGCAATTTTTCACTCGTCGCGCGATGCATTTCTCGTTTCTTCGCGAGCGGGGCTAGCTTCCGGCGACTCCTCGCGCCCGTTTAATCAAGGAGACGCGTGTTTTATGACCCCTCCCCCCCCCCCCCCCCAGCAGCTGGCAAACCAATTGACTTCTTCTTCTTCGGCTGTAAGAGCTTGCGCTGTTTTACGGGGAAACGAGCCTATACACCGCGCTGCGACGAGATTGACTTTCTTTTTCTTACGCTCTGTGCATTGGGTTTTATCGAGAGCTTGCAAGCTCTGTGGATGTTTGGAGTTCGGATTACGCGCTTGTATAACTTGATCTCGACTGATTTAAATATATATATTTTTGATTGTATTTTAGGGGAAAATATCATGCCTGTACGACAATCAACAATTTCAAGCCCAAAAAGCTCAACAAATCAAAACTCAAAATCTCCGGATTTCCAAGAAACGTAAGACGACCCCTCTGACTTCCTTATACGCTGACAAAACTCGATGAAATGCCCCTTCCCCGCAATCGTAATCGCATAAATCCAAATCGCTAAAGTTATATCAAAGGACTGGCCTCTCTCTCCCTCTCCTCAGCTTTTTCCTCGAGCTTAATTAAAACAAGCTCGTAAATCAGAGGCCCGCAGCATAATAACGGTAATCGAACTTTTCGCCGTAACTTATCTCCCCCACCTCCTCCGTCGTCCGCGCTTACAAACAAACGTCGAGTGCGCGTAGAGGGTCTCTCGCAAAGAAACTCCGCGTACAACACTTTACGGTATACCGTAATAAACTCCTCGGAGCGCGATAACTCGCTGATCCATTCTGTCTTCGCTAACCCCCCCTTCCTCAGCCGCGTTAATAACTCTCCGAGCTTAACGACGCCGGAAAGTTTAGCTCGCGACTCTACCTGTCGATATTCAATCCCGGCTTTCCCCCGCGTTCACCGAGAACTCTAGCACAAGCCTCGCGCCGACTGTCGTTTGCTCGAGCTTATATACCGAACGCGCTAATTTGCCAGCTGCTCTCTCGGTCTGCTCGGCCCGCAGCTAATTAATGCCTCGCTCTGTCCTCGATTTTCTCTCAGCCCCCGCTTCTTATTAATTTGATAAAGGAGGCGAACGCTCTGTGTCCTACGGGTTATGGAGGAAATAAGGCAATGTTATAATCGGAACGTCGATATAACGACGTTGAATATTTAGCCTGAATATTCAAGCTTCTCCGCGAATATTGCCGTATTATCGTATTACCCTCCAACGCTCTATATCAATCTAATTAACCGTTCGGTTACATCGTCAACCTTACCTCTCCTTAATTTTTTTGCATCTTTAAACAGACACACACACATCCCGTCTGTCGTACTACTTGCCAAAGCTCGCGAGCTTTCGGTATCCCAAACGTTTCTTGCTTTCTATCTTCATCTCACCCAACAGCATCTGGCATAGTATGTATAATTAACATCACAAATTCCGAGTCATTTATTTACAAGCTATAAGACAATAGCGCTCTCGGCTGCTGTTAATTAAACGACGCCCGAGTTACTTGTCGAGACGCAGCTTCTCCACAACACTGGCACAGGAGGAAGGCGATATCATTTCAGGCACAGGGGGTATACGCTACGTCTCCCGGCAAACGTCGGCATATCGACTCCGCTCGAGCTTGCCTTAGCTCTCAGTTTTCTCGCTTGCAGCAGCCCGAACGGCGGATTCGATGCTCTAAAAAAAATAACGAGCCAAGTTCGCATTAGTGCTTCTCCGTGTGTTAGCGCGAATTGCAGATACGTGTACGGAGGAGAAAGGCCCCCGAGGATACGACGGAGGAGAGTGGATTAACCGAGCTCAGCGGTATTTATAGACTACTCGCCGCGTCTGCCGCAGGCGATATTCCGCGCGCAACTTGAAGGACAGGGACTACTCTAGCCGTGGGACAGGGAAATTTTAGTTCGAGGGGGCTTTCAGGGTCGTACGAGTAGTCGAGAGGAAGGCTCCTCGTGATTTTGGTAATTAAGCGATTAATCCAGATAGCTCGTTTGTTCTAATCGTTATGAAATTAGTAGTTGGGCCTCGGCGTTGCTGCCCCGTGTTTACGTGTCAGATATGGCAAATGAGAGGAAGAGAGTGGTTGGTTTAATCTCGTATTTATAATTACACCGGCTTGTTTGCGCGGCGCATTTTCAAAAGCTTGTTTAGCTGCGACTGAATAACGTCGAGATGAGTTTGAAGATAGTGCGTTAATGATGTCAGAGTAATCAGGTTCGCTTGTAAAATTTGCGAAATAAAAATAATCTACATTCTATCCTTATAGCGCTTTCCACGCTTCCATCTCGTCAAAGCCAAGCAAATCGTCAGTCAACTCCGCTCCTTTTCATCCGCCAAATACCGGAAATCTTTCCAGTCTTATTCCCAGCGAAATATCTCTCTCGCTTGGTCACGTAGGACGTCCCATTGTGTCCATGGGCGAATTAGCGAGCAAACAGCGTGCGAGAGAGAGAGAGAGAGAGTTCGTGAGGAATCGCCGAGCCACAGTCCCCGTACGCGCAATATCGATTTCCGGCGGAGCAGGTCGATGAACGGCCCAGTTGGCCCTCCCTCCTATTCCAGCGGTTTTGATTGTCGGCCGGGGGGACAAGGGCTTCCGCGGAAATGCAAAGTTTGCAGCAGTCGTCCCTTTCTATCTCGCTTGGAAAACGCGTTGCTTTCTCGAGTATATATTCGGCTCTTTTCAGCGGGTAATTAGCGTTGATTACTCTTATCTTATTGCTGCCGTGCGTTTCTCGCGAATATTGATATTTTTCGAGCTTCGTTTGTGCTGCGAATTATTTTAATTTATTAATTAAGCCGAGGCAAGTTTCAAGTACTATCTGCAATTAAGCTCGCGCTCGTAAGCAAGTTGGGGCTCTACGATTCGCGCCAACTTTTCGATAAGAAATTCATGAAACTTGAGCGAACGCCAAAGCAAAAGCTCGCGCGTTTAATATCGTGTTACACTAAATAAGTACGCTTCATCTACCCTCGCTACATTGTATCGTTGTACCGAAGTCCCAAACGCCTGCATTCAACTTCTTATCTCTCCCGCTAATACCGACGAAACGGAACTTCTCCGTACGGCAAAGTTTTCAATTTATAATAGCCACTATAGCTTATTGTTATAACAGTAAGTGATTAATTTAATGCTTAGTATGGAAAATATGGGACGTGTTTACGTCAGAGGCTTGACCGATTTCGATTTTAAAATATTAAAGCTCTCCCGGTTAAATTGCAATTAATTTCTTTTATGTGATTAAAATTTATCGCGCTTTTGAAAAGCTCGGAGCCCCGAATTAAAAAAGAAAATCAACGAAATAAAGTTTAATAAAATGCAAAATAAAAATAAATAACGATAAAATAATATAAATAAAGTATCAATAAAACACGAGGGGAGGGGGCGTAATCAACTTAGCCTCGATCAAATTGTTTTCCGTAACGACGCATAAAATTTATTTAACCAAATTATTTCGATCGCGCGCGCGCGTACCTTAATAACTCTGTATTTCCCCCAAAATTCAATTTTTTCAATTTGACGCGCAGCAACGGCCCGGCGTATAAATTTTCCCGACGCGCCAATCAGTCGGAATAACAGGTAGAAAATTAAACAAACAAATTTCATTAGGGCTTTTCCATCCGAATTATACCAACGATTACAAAATCAATATAATAAGATCGCTTTCCACAGGGCCGAGAGAGAGCTGGCTCTCCCACTCTCCAAGGGCAATACAGCAAATTACGAATTAGTTAACGCGAAAACGAGCTTACTATCGGCAGGTACGACGGTGGAAGCTGGGCGGTTGGGAGGGAAGAGGTACTTCGCCGCTTCTTCGATGGAACACCAACTTTCAGGGATTACTTGCATTCGTTCCTCGGTACAAGAGTCCAAAGTTCAAGCCTCAGCCTCATCGGCTGGGGCTTGGGCTGAAGGCAACTCTTAATTACTTTCGCCTACCATCTCGCTTCCACCTTCACCAAATCCTCCTCCTCTCCCCCTCCTTCGCGTTAAGTGTTATTTGCATTGGAAAAGCCGAGGCGTTTTCCGAAAATGTACGCGCTAGTCTATTTCAATGTCAGAGTTCAGGAAGTCGTTTTCACTGAGAGAGAGAGAAAAAGAGAGAGGAGGTAAGCCGAAACGAATGGAAAAGCTTTTAGGACTTTTGCGTAGACCCGCTCTCTCCTAGCGCATTTTAAATTTTATGGAGAAATTTCCTTTTTTTCCTCTACTTTACGCAAAAGCTCGGTTTAAGAGTAGTAGGGCTAGTGGTCGCTCAGCAGCTTTTTTATTTCTTTTCATTTTTGGGAAAAAGAAAAAATTTTTTAATTGAAGTGTCGGATTTTTTCGCATAATTTGTTGTCACGAGACGCGTGCCCGTGTAAAATAGAACGTATATATTTTGCGTTTTTTTACAGCCTGAGGGTGATAAGGCAGCTGCTTAATGTAAGCGCTATTCGTTTGATACTTCTTGACGCGACGACTTTTCACGGGGGAGGGACTTAAAGAAGATGTCCCTTTTTACACCGCTACTTTAAGAGAGAGAGAAGGGGGGAAAGAAAGTTTCGAAGCGAGTCGGGTAAAGCTTTTTCTTTTTTCGTTGTCTTTTCGTTCTAACATATTCAACGACGTAATAAGCTGAAAAATAAACGTGTACGTAGTTGGCGAACTTTTGTTAACTTGTTTACCGCGCAGTCGCGGAGAGAGAGAGGTGAATAAAGAAAACGAGCAAGTTGTATATGCCCGCAGGAGCAGTATACGCGCGGGAGAATCGATTATGAAGGCTAAGATTAATAAGGTATTTGGAGTGGGGATAACGGAATATATCGGAGCTTATCAGAGACGCGAGGAAGACTTAGGAGCGCCGGATTTGTCCTAATGAACGAGCTTTAGCATTTTTCCGACCAGCGAATTTTCACGTATGGGAATTTCCCCGGGAGCTTGAAATATTCATTCGCGACTGGGGTGACGTTCTAGAGCTTCCCGCGATTCAGCCACTCCCTCCGCCTCTTACCTCCGCGCATCTGGAAGAATAATTTGCGAGATGCTCGTCGCTGCCTATTGCCGCATTAGTCAAATCAAATTCCTCTTTTCGCCGCATTACCATACGGAGTAATGTTTTTCTTTGTCCCTTTTTTTTACATATTTTCTTTTCTCAATCTGTTGTTTGTAGCCTACGTTCGGGGGCTTTATTTTTTGTCGGGACGCGTTTCAACGGTAACTTTGTCGCTAAGCTGTTTTAATTGGCACGTTATTGCAGCGATGATAAATGCTAATTAAGAGCGGGTTGAAAAATGCGTTACACTTTGCGAACAAATAAATACAGAAATAAAAAAGCTCGTCGACTTTTACGTTATCCCATCTAATTGCGTTAAAAAACTTTTTATTTTCACCAAATAACCATCCAACTTTCAATATTTATTTTTAAAATTCAACCACAGCTATAATCAGCTTATTACCAAAACCTCTTATTAAAAGAAAAAAATGCGTTGACTTGCCGCTAAAAGTCTGGCTCCACAAAATAGCGCGTTTTCTAGGCCGTAGAGCAGTTTTTGAAAAAAAGTCCCGCACATATGTATACACAGATCGAAAAAGAAAAAAAAAGCGAAATGGCCGAAAGCTGGAAATATTCGGAGGCAAGCTCGTGCTCAGAAGAGGGAAGCTAAACAGATCGTCTAGAGAGAGAGAAAGCCTCCCCCTTCAGATCTTCGGGAGCCGATAAGAAGGGGTTTTCTTCTTAGGTATCCAGCGGCCGAAGGACACAATCTCCATCGATCCTCCGCCGCTGTACACACACGCGCTCGCCTCCCCCGTATATAGAAAAGATTCGGGCATAGAAGACTAGCTCTCTCGCGTTGCGTTGGAAAACGACTTAATCCACCTCTTTGTCTCCTTCGTCTTTTCACCCTCCGACTTCTTGTACGCCGGACTGTTTCTGAAAGTTCGTTTTTTTCTCCCTCGATTCCTGCTCTCGCCTACTGGTCGCATGAAAATTTTTCTTATTCTCCTAGTTTGGTGCCTGTTGCGGCGAATGTTTTTATCGTTGGCCAAACTCTGTAATACGACAGCTTGATTGAGTAGATACATAGACATTTATAAAAAGCATAAGTCTCGATTGTATTTGAAACGAACAAATTGTATTAGCATTAACTCGACATAAGCTATTGTTTGTATTTTTGTTTCATATACAAATCTGACTGGTTATTGAATTTTTTTGATTCGATATCGGATTTAACGGGGGAAAAAAAAAATTGCGGGGGGATTGATGTAAGCTCACCGTGTCTTATATTACGCAAACGGCGGGTTTGCGCTATTTTCGCTAAGGACGTGGTATATTCGAGCTGCGTCGTGAAAATTCTGGAGTTTCCCCTCTCATGGGCTTATTAAAGTAAGAAGATTTTCACAGGCTCGACTTTATGCATATACAATAAACCCTTCGACCTTGCGCAGCTGTTTTTAAATTATTCTCATAGAGAATTTTATTCATAAGATCGTAAAATTTTCATATCTATAGATGAAAGTGGTATATACGGTGCGAAGACGCAGCGAAAAAAAAAACGGTATAGATTAAGATTTTCGTGGGAGTATTTCAAAAATGAAATTTCCTGCAGCCAAGAGTTTCTTAGAGAACAAAAAGAAGTGAGGTAAGATTTAATATCTTTTTAAATAAATGAAAATCATACGTATAGAATATTCATAATTTGAAAAAGAAAAAAACACCAAAAATCGCTTCTTCTTTTACGACGAAACGACCGTGCTATTACACAAGCGATATACGTCGATCTACATATATTAATTTTTCTATTAGCCCAGATTTCTCGCGCTCAAAAAACCAACCCTCTCTCGCTCTCGAAAAAAAACATGAAAGACGCTGATCAAGCGCAATGT
Organism: Anagyrus pseudococci; assembly: GCA_030522585.1. Taxonomy (NCBI): domain Eukaryota; kingdom Metazoa; phylum Arthropoda; class Insecta; order Hymenoptera; family Encyrtidae; genus Anagyrus; species Anagyrus pseudococci. Next base: position 18,504 of record JAPYYQ010001600.1, read on the forward strand.
TATACCAGAAAAAAAGCTACCCTTGACAAAGGAGGCCAAGCCCTTAACCATCCGTTCCACGCGTCGTTTAGCTTCTTAAATCACTAAAAGTTTCATGCATAAACAAGCAGGGATCTTGATACGTCTGGCCGCCTAATACCCCGTGCCCTTCCGCGATGAAAAATTTCCCTCGCTCGCCTTTTCCCTCCTCCAGCAAACATCAATTTCGCGACTACGCGCACAAAAAAAAGAGTAAAGCACGCTCTCCCTTCTCTTATCGACAAAAAAAATCCATCCGACACGTAATATACGATCGCAGAAAAAAAAAAGGAAAAAAAAGATGAAAGCAAAAAGGCGACTAGCCATCAAAACAAATCTCGAACGGGCAACAATCAGAGCGGCTGCGGAGAGGACGAAATCACGTAGCGGTAATGAGACCGACAAAGCCGCGAGCCCATCGGTTTTTCAGCGGAGATTTCGTCGATGCGATGTGGGGAGGAAGACGGAGAAGCGAGAGTCGAGGAAGTAGTCACGGGGCATTTTACGGCCGCAAACTATCGGTGCCCTGGGAGAGAGAGAGAGCACGGCCCCATCCCGGCACTAAAGCCCCGGGCCGTAAAGCCACGCGCGAGGATCGAGGTACGCTTAACGGCCGCATAAATACGAGCCGCGGTCTTAATGTCTTCTCTCTCTCTTGCGTGGTGGAATGTGCGAGGAGCGGCTGCTCTATACCTGGACTGCCCGGAGTGTACATATAGGAAGGAGAGGGAGGCTCTCGGCCAAGAGGGATGCACGGCTTTTAGAATGCCGAGTTATGGACGTGTATTTGGAATGGGGGTATCGTGTTGTCGTTAATTGACGAGGCCGAATAGGAAAAGCACTGGTTAATCTGCTAAAATTTGCTCGGTGGGTTTTGCGCGCGTATGAGAAAAAAGCACAATAGAGTGAAATCTCCTTTTAATTGTACAAAACGGTAAGCTTTTACATAAGTATAACGCTGAAAGGTTCGAGCTATGACAACAAAGCCCCTGTGCGTTTCAAGATTTTTTTTTTAGATATAATCACAAATGTATTATCAACAGTGAAACTAACATTATACGTTCACACACTAATCATTTAAATAAATATTTTTTCAATACGTAGAACATAATATATTATATACTCTGACAAAGGTAAACGAACTAATCTTTGCATAAGATATCAAAAATTCAAAACTGGACTTAAAATCCTTTTTATCAAAACGTTTATTTCCGTTTTCACACACAAATCATTGAAGCTGATTTTCAAAATATAATTAAGTTTTAACTCTACAAGAATTAACTTTATATAGAATCTTCCAAAGATATATTTTCAAAAAGTTAAAAATCTCAACACAGTTATTCTGAAACCTATAGAATAATAAACTCATCTATCAAAGGAAAAGGAACACTTCGTTAAGCGACTCGTTCTACGAGTATACGTGCTTCAAAACATTTAGAAAAAAAAACGCTTCAAAACAGTTAAGCTTTACAGTCACGAGAAAATACATTAATCAACATTAGCATGTGTTAATAAAAGACGTACCATCATGTGTCTGTAACAAAACAAAAAGCGAATCCAATCCTACTTCTAATAGTCATAGAAAAAACAAAAGTAAAATTCAAGCTTTAAATAAAAAATCTAAAAAAGTTTCGAATAAGTCGCACCCTCAGCCGGGAATACAATTTTCAGGATCCTATCTCGCGTGACCGGTGATACGTCCCTGAGTGCATCGAGAAGCCGAAGCGTGTCCCTGACTCTAAAAGTGTCAGTACTCTTCCGACGATTGGGCGCGAGCGGCATGGATACGTCAGACGAGTCCGAGTCATACGTAGGAGGACCATAATAATAAGCCTCGCTGCACCTGGGGCAGGTGGTGATTTTTTCGTCCCTGCGCCCGCAGTTGTAGCAGAAAAGATCAAACTGCGGGATCGCGCAAAATTTGAAGTCGTGGCCGAACCTCCAGCAGTTGTAGCAGTTCCTCCTTGGTGGATCGAGATTCGGGTCGAACGGGACCATCTCCAATCCGCCGAACCTTATGCCTCGCGTGATGAGAGGCCGACGCATGTTGCGGTGCTGATTGAGGCCCTCCGCCCAGGGCGAGCTCATACGCTCCCTGCGCAGGTGACGCTGCTGCTTCGTCTTCGACAGGCGTAACGGACCCATTGAATCGTAAGCCTCGCTGTCGTTGAGCTTCGGTAACTCGTCCAAATTCGTCCGGCTCGTCGATATCTGCTCCTTCAGCACCTCCCCCAGCACTGTCAATGTCGTGCTCGTTATATTCAAGCCTGCAGTTGTCGAGAAAGATACCGGCGTCTGAGGCTCTGCCTAAAAATTTTAGTACATCGTTCAATGAGCGTGCTCTTTTTAGATTTATGCTTTCGAAGAGAGACGTGAGCACAGGAGTCGAGGAACAACAAAACACAAGCGAGGTCACTGGGTAAAGTGAGCAAGGGGGAGGGAAACGGGCGGAGTGTTTCGGGCTACTCGACCGGCCTGATTTATCGGAATTGACGTAGAGGTTGAACTGTTTTTGATGATTTAGCCACCGAGCATGCGGAATTGAAATTAAAGACGACAGAGGAAGTAGAAAAACAACATTTATCGAGGGGATAACAGAAGAAAATAGCACAGAATTATAGACAATCAGTAAAGCTAAAAAGTTTGTTAATCGTACAATCCGTGTCGATACCCATATAATCGAAAAGCGTTAGCTTGACCCTGCCCCCATCCGCGATCGTATTAAGCAGCGTCTATATACGTATATTTATTTGACAAGGCTCTCTCTCTCTCTCTCTCTCTCTCTCTCTCTCTCTCTCTCTCTCTCTCTCTCTCTCTCGGAACCTCAAGTCGGCAATGTTTACATCGATACCCGCATCCTAACGAACGCAAACATCGCGTCGTCGTATTATGTATGTCGAATCACCTGAACAAACATATCTCTCCCTCCCGGTCTAGTCGTCTTCGATCAAATTACGAGGCACAAACAAAAATCTCATGCATTACGACGCATACATCAAAAGTACAAAGAAAAATCGCGAACTTTCGATGCACGCGTAACCCCTTCCCCCCGTGCCAGCCGCCATTTTGTTACTTTCGTGTACGAAAATGTAATTCTTTATCACTATGTTAATAGACATAAAGAAAGCCAAGAAAAGTATGTTCACTAACCTTGAGACCTTTGAGTAGCTTAGCCCTTGCAGGAGTTGTGAGGGCCTCCATTTATGACGTTGACGATACCGCAGAGAGACAGGCTTGAACAGGCAATCGTTGAGCAGCGTATCGGCCTCCAAATTTGTGCAGATCCTCCAAGTGACGTTTGGCTCTGGATAGATCCGTGGAGTTGCGTTCTCGTCTTCGTCGAGGCTGATGAGAAAAATCCAAATGCCGGCCGGGGGGATGCTCGATCCGCGCGCGGAGAGCGAAATGCAAGCTTTCGTAACGGTTTTTCCGAGCGTTCGCAGCGCCGGTGCGGTGGCGCGCGCGACGCCGGAAGGAACGGCGGCAATTCCGATCGTTACCGACCGGGTAACGTTCAATTGTTTTTTTTTCGTTTCTTTCTCGATCGATATTGAATTTCGCACCTGCCGCGACTCGTAATTGCGTAAAAACGACAGTTTTGTATTTTGCAATTTTTCTTCTTGTGCGCATACGCAAATCGAAAAAGAAACGTCGTTACAACTGGCTTTTACCGCAGTGTCGAGTCGCTTCCCGCCGCTCCCAACTACTTCTGTTTACCCGGAAGGTACGTAATCGCTAATCGCCCTGAGTTTATATCAAAGAACATCGATGACCGGAGAGCATCGGTATCTTTTTCGATACAAAAAATAAGCGAGATCAAACACTCTTTTGACGAGTGCAAGAGGGAGCGACGATCGATGTCGCTCCTTTCTATACACAGGAAGGCTGACGGCAGTTAGAAAGATCCTTTTTTTGCCTCCTCCCTTTTTTTTCGAAACTTGACGACAAACTTGTATTAAACGTCGTCACCACAAGCGGCGTATCATCTCAAGGGCTCTCGGGGCTGCATCGATTTTCGCAACGTCTTGAGAGGGGAGGATGAGCGAGTGGAGGTTAGACCGTTCTCTCTGCCCTCACCGTCCAACGCGAAAGAGAGACGCAGATATATAGCTCTCTCGGAACGTGTTTCTCTCTTGCTTGTAAATCTCCACCGTCGACATTTCGATTATTCCGCACGAGGGAAAAACTTGCGCTAACTGCCGTAGATATTTCCAAGCGCCTCTTTGACGAGAGAGCCCCTTTCGGCGATATTAAATTAATTGCAATTCCCGATAGCCCCCCGCGCTTGTTCTACTTCACAGTCCATTACGAGCTTGGTAGTGGAGGGTATAATAAAGCAAGGGTATACATAACGGAAAAGCCTTGGGCCGCGAAGTAAAACGGCCGTTTCTTCTCAATCCCGGAGTGAGGAGTTGGGGCGCGCTTCGTCGCGCGAGATCCTTCGTGGGAGCTTGTTGGATACTATATAGAGAGAGCGAGAGCGTAGAGACGACGACGTCGGACTAATTAAATTCCCGCGGTTAACGGGCCGCTGCTCAAAGGCGAGCGCGCGCTCCCAGAGAGGCCCTCCTTCCTTTCGCCTCTATACCCTCCGCTGCCATTTCCGCGGCTCTCGATCGCTTATTTTTCAACGCGAGCCGCTGCTCCCCCTCTTCCACCCCCCGCTATTAATTAAAACGCCGTCAAAGGGCCGCACCGCGTTAATTGGATTCCGCGTCTCCAAGAGAGAGGGGTCTCGAGCATCCCTATAACGATTTATTATCGCGTCTGTATACACACAGCCACACGTATACGTATACGACGAATGGCTAATGAGCGCGAGAAAGAGCGAGATAGGGAGCTTTCGACCGCGGCGAAGAAAAGTGGGCGATATCGTCGCTTGAATTCTCCAGCGCACCTGTTGCTGACTCCGCAGCCTGCTGCTCACCCGGAGCGTCAACGAGTGCCCCTATACTCACAGGGCATCCTCGTGTTTTACCACTTTTTAATTTCAATCCCCTATTCTCGTCGATAAAAAAAAACGTCATCGGCGTCGCTTCGATTCTTTCGATTTCGCGAGCTTGAGTTTCTCTGGCTATTTAGCCCTTGGAACCCAATTAACACACGTGTATACAGCGGTTTGTTGGTAGTTCTCCGCTTAAGACGTTTAATTCCCTCGTATCTACTTGCAAGAGGGTGTCGCTCGAGTACACGTTTACGTAAACTAGGTGTCAAAGCGACAGCTGGGGGTGCTTGCTGGTGTCTCCCGCGAAAAACAAGGATAGACGCCGAACTGCTTGGCAGAGTCTGCAGGCAGGAGGAGTTGCCAACGCACAAAGCTCTGCGTCTCACAAAGCATATGCAGAGGTGACAGGCGAGAGCCTTGGGCGGTCGAGGGAGAAAAAATAGGTAAGCAAGCTTACATACCGAGGTGTTACCTCAAAGGAACTTGCGGCCGTGATTAACTGAGTCCATGTGGCTCTCCCTTGTAACGCACACTCTCGGACAATTAGCTGCCAAGAGAATTAATGTTTGTCTTGTCCTACTAATAGACGTGTGACTCGCTTGGATAGAGATACCTTGTTATACGGAGCCAATGGAGGCTTGTTTGGTAATAGCAATGCAATTTTTTTAAAATCATTACAAATGAGCCAAGCTCGTGCATCGGTAACCAGATAAGCCCGACTAAGATGCTTCTCATAGGCATATCTCAAAGCGTTATACCACAGGGGCCTAAACAGGCCGAAAAAAAGAAAACAGAAAAAAAAGAATCCGGAGGCAAAAAGAAAAAATTGCCACCAACAGAGTTCTCGGCAAGCTCTCGACAAGACAGTCGCGATTAACGAAAAAAAATCGCCGGCTAGAGTGAAGGGAAAAAAAGACGAAGACGAGGCGAAAGCATACACGGGCTTCTAATTATCAGAGACGTATATACCTCGGCTTACAAAGGAGATATACGATTTCAGGTCGGTTGATTAAATGCTAGCTTTTTTTCTTCGACTCGAGCCGTACGGAAAGAAAGCTCTCGCTTCCCTTACACGAGCCTAGAGCCTCCGACAGGTTCTCTCCCTCCTCCCTCCGAAGAATCGGGCTTGCGGTTATTTATACTTTGGATAAATCACCGGGCTTGGCCAAGCTGACGGGTTAGCCGTTATAAATAATTCAGCTTGCACTCAGCGTGAAAGAACGAGAAAAAGCTTGCCTTTTTTCCCTAGCCACCCCCCCCCCCACCCCCGCCCCTCCGACGAGAGTGGCGCGGATTAAGGAACGCGATTCTTGATCGTCCGGTTAAACGTTATTTATGCTTTTTCAGGTACGCCAAGTAAAAAGTGCAGAATGATAGTCGGACTTGTAAGCCGGGTTAATTGTGCAGAAATGGACGGTACTGGTTGCGAGGTGCGAGCTTTTGGCTATATTGTCTATATTGCGATATTCAATAATTGGGTAAAACTTATATTTCACATGTTTTTCCACAAAAATATGGCAGATATTTCTCAAAAATACACATTGACAAATTGACTGTATTTACCAAAACAACATTACCGCGTACAATAAAATCGGAATTCCTGCAAATAAAAGCAAGCCATTTTCGTTCGCAGTGTATTGTAAATTTGAAAATTTTTTGCCCCAAAAAATTCACGAGAGCAAAAGCTGCGTGGGGGGCGAATAATAAAAATCGAGGGAAAAAGAAGAACGGCCCCTCGGGCGACGGAGGAAAATTTTCATAGAAAAGACGCGGAGAAAATCCAGTTACTTTTTTTTTATCAGGCGACGGGCTTTTTCTCGCTCAATATGCACACCTATGGGAATTTGAGATAGCGTCTTAATAATGCTAAAAAGAGACTGTTATTCACGTATAGTCCATAAATATCTCTGCCGAGCCGTAGTTATCTCTCTTTCTCTCTCCAACCGTTTCTTGTGCGGCCGTAAACAAGACGTATAAAGTTTCTAAGTACCCTAAACCATAAACAAAGTGATGCTCGTACTGAAAACTATTAGATAACACATTGTCTCCTTTCCATTTACATTCTAAACATATTTTAGAAAAGAAAGTTTTTTTTTTACTTTTAAACAACTTTAATTTTTAAACAAAATTCTTTTGCAATTCAAACGTTAATACAATACATTCGCACCCGATCAAAATAAAACTCTGCTCGTCAAAGCCCTGGTGTAGTCTATAGCGAAATCCAGAAATCAATTACGCAGCCAACGCGAGAATCAGGACTTGGGAGGCAATTAAAAATCCCGTTCAACTTTGAGAAAAAACAGAGGCTGACACGGGAGTAGTCGGAAATACGAGGATACTTAATCAGCAAGCTCTCTCTCGCGCCGTATAAAATTTCCCCCGGCATTTGTTTTTTCCTTCTCAAAGCAACCTATACAGCGCTACTTTATCCCCCCCGTGTCCGTTGAATATTCGATATTCCCGGTGACAAAAAGTCACCCTACAAGCTTCCCCCAACATATCGCGTAAAATCGAATAGTCCATCTCTCTTCTGAGCGGAAGATATAGAAACGTAACTCCTCTTTCTCTCGTCTTCGGTACACCGGATTCCTGCTGCAAATGAAAGGATCGACAGCAACGTGACAATAACGTCAGGTCGTTGCTTCGCAGCAAGCGGTGGAACGCGCGGAAGGAACGCGGGATGTACAATAGAGAAACGCGCGTCAGGAGGGGTATGCGAAAAGGAATCGAGCACAAAAACGATATCGTTTGAGTTGCGGCTGAAAGTGGCAGGATATGGAGCACCGTTATACGCCCGGCAGCTGTCACTCCCTTTGCGAACTACTCCATCAAGCCTTTTTCTCTCTTTTTTGTTTCGAATGTCTATTTTTTTTAAGAAATAACACGACGTAATGGTACACGTATAGGAATCGAGCAATATTCCTGGGAGGAACGGGTCGCGCAACTGATAAACTTCCTTTTACTCCGAATATATGCAATTCGTCGTCTGACTGTACCGGGGTATTTACTACTTGAGCACGCGGGGCTTCGGGGGCTACGGGCTGCGGAAGGGAAGTCGTGCGATTAAGCCCGGATCAACCGAGTTCCCCTGCACACTGGCGATAAGTATCCGACTACATCATCGGCCGATAGCCAGATCTTCCGGCTAGCTTTTGGATTAGAATTGCAGTCCGATGTACAATCTTTCTTGCTATATACGCTTGTTGCGCCGAAAAACTGATAAGTATCTGCTTGCGAGTGGAGCTTTTTTTCTCGTTTCACGAAATTTCGGATTTGTCATAAGTACGTCGTAACGTTTGTTAGCAGCGTACATTAAGCACTTCCGAAAAGAATAAAAAGGGATGTACGCCAAAAATGACATTTCCATTTTCGAGAAGTTTTAGAGCCCGGATATGTATACGAAAACCGAGACGATCTAATCTCGTTAACCATTCGCGATATTGCGTATGTATTATTTAAGCAACAGATCATACCCGGAAATATATTATTTTGGGAGCGCTTACTCTCTCTCGTACGCGTAATATCAAGATACGAACTTCATATTCGGTTCCGAGTTTCTCAGCGTGTACACGTGCTCATGGAAAACAGGCCTCGTATATTTATACGCTTAACAATCTCTCCCAGTCGCATAAATCAGTAGAAGGGAAGCAGGCAAAAAAAGCTCCGTTTCCTCGGAATTTAGCCTCGAAAGAGATATCCTATCGCGAATTCGTTAAGCCACTGCCGACTCAAGTTCTTTGAAAGCAAATCAAGTATCCGCAGCGAAGACAGATCCAAAAGTGGTGTAACCCGCTTGTAAAACAGAGCCAAGAATCTTATACGTACAGAGACGTGTACACCCGAGCTTTTTGTATACTCACAGCGCTCAGGGATACGTTGTAGAGAGGGATGATATCGCGAGCATCCGAAACACTCGGCGGTGCGGTCGCGGCTCTGGAATTTATCATCGAGTGCTTTCTCGCGCGCTCCCTGGCAAAGTTTGGACGGGAGGCGTGGCCGTTATAAACTGCCACCGGGGCTCTTGCCTGGTATTTAGCCCTCTCAAGCCTCCTGTATACTCTTCTCCCCCCCCCCTACTTCTCTTTATCACCCTCCCCCTCTCTCGCTCTGGGAGGCCGATCGTTAGTCAAGAAAATCGTTAAAATAATTCGTCCGGCAACAACTCGGCTGTTTACACGTTGGCTGGCCTGCGGTTATCGCGTTTTTTTTAAACGCATTTGTCGCGATTTTATCGCGTCTATCAAGCTAGTTTGTATTTCGGCAATTCCCATCAATCCCCAACATTTACAGCACTCTCTCTCTCTCTCTCTCTCTCTCTCTCTCTCTCTCTCTCTTTAGTGGTCGTAAATAATCACGAGATGAAAATGAAATAAAACGCACTATACTTGGATAAACTTCCGAGCGCGGGGTAGCTAGTGTATTATGAGTGTGATTTTGCACTTTCCAATATTTCCCACCCCAGGCAAAGTGCCGGGAATAATAATAGCGGTATTTCAATTGCTGTTGGGATTGAGGAGAGAACCCAGCGGCTTAAGAAAAGTAAGGCTGGAAAAAATGCAGGGTCTACAGGTTAAATAACTGGCTGGGCGAGGCCGGAAGAGCGGAGGTCTCTTGAAATGAGCAAGAGACTTAAAATGCAGGGGGCTCGTCTGTGGTGGAGGCTTTGAATTACTTTGGCCCCGCGGCGCGCCTTCGACTCTCCAAAGCGCAAAGACTCTCCTACGCCTTCCGCGCAGCTCTTACGGGCTACAAAAGCCGAGAATCGCGCGCTCCGCTTTCTTTTGTTGCCCATGGTAATTTCGAGAGGGAATAATTTTTAAGGCGTCGAGCAGCGCGCGAAACCCGGCATCTGGATGAATAAGGAGTGTTGAGGATGGAAGAGTAGAATCTCACTTTCTCTCTGGGGCTGCGCGGTCCTTGATGTTGCTGGATTTATTTCTCTGTACGCTTGTAATTTGCTATTTCGAGATGCCGCGAGTATGCTACATAATTCCGTACCGACGTAGTCAAAATGAATAAAGAATAGCCAAACAAAGAGTTTCGGACCTGCATCTCGGCATCAAAACGCAAAAGTGTATGATCGATGGTGGAGTGCATCAGCCTCGAAACCCGATATTCCGAGCGAATCAGACAGACACAGAGCGCATAAGGATGCTGTATACAGGCAGCATATCACAGGGCGAGTAAGTGACGAATACGCGCAGGTGGATGCTTCGTACTCGTAATTCAGCCGCGTACGGCGCGCGAGAGCGAATATTAATTCCCCCCCCCCCTCGCGTCAGGCAGCCCCTATAGCAGCGGTGTCCCCCGTCAGCCTCGGAATTACAATGTCCATTACTTTAGAGCGACACAGCTTCCTCGCCGTGGTTATTTCAATTTCTCATTCTATGCCTCACTTTTGTTCTTGCTATATTACTGCATCTTGCGAGTGTTTGCTTGCACTGGGACAAAACCGCTTGATAAATGTATCGAGATTTTACGCCTTTTGATTTTTTCTCGCTATTGTTCGGCATTTAGAAAACTAGTGTGTTGGGATATAATAACGACGCGACGATAATAGCGAGGTTCGCGGGGGAAACTCGGTGATTAAGCTCGCGAGCTTTTGAGAATCCCCGGAGCTCGGCTGCAAAGGACGACGAGCGTTGCGCGTGGATGTGTCGCTTTTGGAAATATACATTTCAACGGGGGGATGTACATATACGCCGGACATTGTAATACACGGCTAAATTTCACTTGGCTCTCGGCCTGTTTGAGAGAGAGAGAGTTGCATTAACTGAGCGCGCGAGACAGACGTCCTAAGCTCTAGTCCGTCCGGTTTCTCAGGGTATACTTAGTCCGACGTACTTTAGCAGGGGGTTAATTCGAGATTTTGGGGAAAATTCGAGGGAGAGAAAGGCAAAGCTAACGATTGTGTATAAATCCGATTTATTCCCGGCGATAAATCGCGAATTACTTGTTTTTATCGCCGGTCTTAATATAATTTGACAATATTACACAGCTTATACGCGATTGGAAGAGAGAGAGAGTTCAATATTCGCCCGATGCCCGAGCCGGCGCAATTTCAGACATATTATTAGTGTACGCGCTGCAGAAGCAGTAACGGCACCAACGGCTTGCGCATTCCCATGGAATCGATAAACCAGAATAGATCGACCTTAATAGCACAGCGCTATAACTAGATCAGCCTCAATAAATGCTCTAATCCCGGGCGAGAGAGAGGGAAGCAGAAAAAAACATTCTTCTCCTGCAAAAAAGAAAGGACAAGCTTCTCTGTGAAAGCTCAAAAAGAAACGAGGAAATTTTCAAGTTTGCCCTTATGGCCATATAACAACCGCGAAAAATCAAACGAACGGCGCACGTTCATCGCCAGCGCGCGAAACGAACCAAGTTGGCGTATACGTGTGGCTGGGCTTGAGCGCTCATTGTCCGGGATGAGAAACAGAGGAGGGAGGACGAAGGTCAGGTCGACGATAGAGCAAGAGAGTAGACGCGGTAGTCCCGAGAGGCCGATTACGCCTTCTCTCGCGCGGATTACGAGAAATTCAAGCGGCGCGCACGAACGTAAACGGAGAGAAGGGGCCTCTCGTGGCATCGCCGGAGCAGGGCGCGCGCGCACCCTTTGTTCGCGCGCGCCCCCGGAAATCACCATTCCCCCGCCGAAATCGGCTTTGAGAGCCCGCGGCCCCCCCCCCCCCCGCTTTACCTGCTCATCCCCGCTATATACGCCTTCGGGCTCTTTCTCTCTCTCTCCCTATATATATACCCAGTTGCTTTGATTTCCGCCGTTACTTTCTCATCCGAGCCCTCTCCCAACCCCTTCCTACTCTTCCGTACTCATTGCTTTTCTTTCTCTGTCTCGCCGAGAGTTTTTGGATGCCTTTTCTAGTCCCAATCCCTCGCTGTATATACGCCTTTTGTGCGAACAGTTCGATTCCGGGTTGAGGGGGGTAGGCGCTGTGCGTGTTTTGTTTTTCGCTCTCGCTAGCTGCCTTTGCTTTGCGCGCGAACGGAATTTGCGAGGGCCGTGTCTGGCAAAGCTGTTTAAATTACGCTAGATTTGCTTTTTCCCTGTTTGTTTGTTCGTTCTTTTTTCCAACAAACAGCAGCGTACCCGGGGTTTAGCCTGAGACTTTTTGTTCGATTGCCATTTCTTTTATGGTAATTAAACATTGAATTTGTCAATGCACGCAAATTGATCTTTTTTCTTGTTTAAATTTAAAGTTTGCTATACGATTAACTTACTATTCTTATTTTCTTTTGTTTCAGGTAAGCCTCGCGTCTAATTATAACGACCAACTCACAGTAAGTAACAATGAGAAAAAGAAAGCACCAAAAATGCTTATAGCAGACTTTAAATCAAGCGTCAATCATAACACACATCAGCTCATCACACAAGTTACTCCCCAAGCGAAGAGGCACACAGCAGGTAAAGAGCAATCGGCACGGGTTAGACTCGACATTTCTACTCGAGCTTGCAGCAGCAGAGCCATTAACAGTCCAACGTTGCAGCTCGTTAAGGCCTCCGTGATCTCGTAGTAGGTTCAAGCCCACGGGAGGCTCGTTAGCTCGAAATTAACGCGGCTGGCTCTCGTCTAATTGATAAGAAACTCGATTCGCGCGATTATTGCCGGCAGGTGTGCCTCCCCCCCCCCTTCGCGCGTAAGCTCGCAAAGCGCGGCGCATCTCTGGCCTGATTCCGTCCAAGCTGCAGCTTGATGAAATCCACGCTTCTAAGGACTGTCCGCTTTTCTCTCTCTCTCTCCGGAGAATCAAAGTTGAAATTGCGATTCGGAAGTTCGATGATTAGCTGGCCGCTTCCGAGGGAGAGAGAAAGCTCTCTCTCTCTCTCTCTCTCTCTCTCTCTCTCTCTCTCTCTCTCTCTCTCTCTCTCTTTAGTTTGCCGCGATAATTCAGTTGGGTCAATGTTGCGCGCCCGCTGGACTTGGCCGTTTGCAACTTGCCCCCCCCCCTCCCGGAACTTCTCCGTAAAAGAGACCAAAGTGTCGCGCGAATTTGGAGAGCTCGGCTTTTCGCTTGTTCTTCGAAGGAGCCCCTTCCCTGCTTGTTAGCCGGGAAATTTACGCAGAGTCAGACGAGAGCGAGGGCAAATATTGAAACTGACGGTTTGCGTCTGGCTTTCTTGATAAATCGCGATCGTCTCTCTTTCTGGATAAAGAGAGGAAAAGATCTATCTGCTAATTGATAACGCATACTATAATTTTTCCTAACATGAAGGCACACGTCTATGGGATAACTGGTCTCGCGGCTGTTTCCAAATTCAATTATTATCCCCGCATTTCCACAAATAAAACGAGATTTATAGACGCGCATGAAAAGTCCATAATCCATGAATGCGTTTTCGCTGTCCAAGAGAGAGTTAACAGCCCCTCCGATAAAACACTCGCGTGCATGCATAAAGCTTAAAAAAAAGTGTCTACGTTTCCAACCACACTTTCTCCCCCATAACAAACCACCGTCATCCATTCTTCTCGAAAATCCTCCGCATCCAGAAGTTAGCCCCATCAGGCGAGTGTCCTCGAGAAGAGCGACTCTCCGGCGCCCTAGGGAGGTTCGTCACGATCATATCGACTGCAAGAGGTTCTCCTCTCCCTCGTCGCTGTATACATCTGACCTACTTTTCGCCTCCTTGCCCTTTGCCTCGTGCAGTTTCCCTCGACGAAGGCCCTTAGCCCCAGTGTGTTTGTGTGTTTGATACGCATTGGGCACGTGACCGAGTGTAACGTCGGAGAATTCCAATTAGCGGGCAGTAATGGATCACCGATCGATTCTCGCTCGAGGTAGCCGTAAGCTGGCCGGTTCGTTAATCTCGGCGTTGCTGGATTTACGGATCGGCTTGTTGCCTGATGGATTCTGACCGGTCCGATGATCTCCACCTCGCCGAGCGAGAGTTATACGCTTGCAGGATCTGAATGTATATACGCGGAGGTTTACTGTCGCCGCGAGACAGTCGCGATATGCGCGCGTTGTTTTATTTTTTTATCAATGTGTCTTAAAATCAATGGGCGTTATTTAATTAACAAGTACACTGTAAAAAAAATCCGAGGGAAATTTAATGTAAATGTGATGGAAGCAACGTTCCAACACGTACATTAAAAAAAATTAAAGTTTGTTACAAATAT